>APFE031215051.1:0-26324 GCA_000404065.3 Pinus taeda | reverse complement strand
GAAGGATCAGCTAGCATGCCACTTGAACTTGTCCATACTGATGTATGTGGTCCATCTAGGAAAAGGTCACCTCGAGGAGAAGAATATTTTATATTGTTCATTGACAACTTTTCCAGGATGTGTTGGATAGGACTTATGAAGCATAAAGAGAAAGCTTTCAAAAATTTCAAAGCATTCAAAGCCTTGGTTGAAAGTGAATCAGATCGCAGAATCAAATGCCTCAGGTCTGATTGAGGAGGGGAATTTAACTCGGATGAATTTTTTGATTTTTGTGAAGAACATGGAATAAGAAGGGAATTCTCTATTGCAAGGACTCCTCAGCAAAATGGAGTAGTGGAAAGGATGAACATAACAGTTCAACAAATGGCTCGTGCTATGCTTGATGAGTCTAGAACTCCTGCAACCTTCTGGGGTGAAGCTGCATTTGCTGTAGTTACTATTCTCAAAAAGACAAACGTCTGGGTAAACAACACTCAGACTCCTCATGAACTTTGGTATGGTAAGATTCCCACGGTAAAATACTTCAAAATTTTTGGAAGCAAATGCTACATCAAAAAGACAGATGAAAACCTTGGCAAGTTTGAACCAAGAGTAGATGAAGGCATTCTCCTTGGTTACCCTCCCCACAACAAAGCATATAAGTGTTAAAATAAAAGACTTGGAAAAATCGTTGAAAGTATCGATGTAGTGGTTGATGAAGAAGGAAACACTCCTAGGCACGTAAAATCTGAAGATTTTAAAGATAATGAGGACTATCCTTCAACATCATATTAGATTCATGATGAAGAAGAAACCCATGAGGCAGCAGAAGAACAGATAAGGATAGAAGAAAAGACTCCATCCAGGTATGTTTAGAAGAATCATCCAGAAACTCAAAATTTGGGGCAGAAAGAGGCAAGTGTACAAACAAGAAGAACCATTTCAGAAGCTTCAAGCTATCTAGCATTGCTCTCCTCCACTGAACCACAAAATGTAAGAGAGGCATGCAAAGATGAAGGCCGGGTCAAGGCCATGGAGGAATATAACTTGAGCAGATTGAAAAAAATAACACTTGGGAGTTGGTTCCTAGACCAAAAGACAAGAATGTCATAGGGACAAAATGGATATTCAAAAACAAGCTGAATGAAAATGGAGATGTTATTAGAAATAAGGCTAGACTTGTTTGTAAAGGGTATGCTCAACAAGAAGGCATAGACTTTGAAGAAAATTTTGCACCAGTTGCCAGACTTGAGGCCATAAGCATGTTCCTTGCTTTTTCTAGCTTTCAGAAGTTCAAAGTATTTCAAATGGACGTGAAACCTGCCTTTCTGAATGAAGACTTGGATGAAGAAGTGTATATTGAGAAACCAGATGGGTTTATTCTTGGAAATGATCCAAAACTTGTATGCAGACTCAAAAAGGCTCTCTATAGCCTTAAACAGGCTCCAAGGGCTTGGTATTATTGTTTGGATAAGTACCTCCATCAACAAGGTTTTTTAAAAGGATCAACATACAACAATCTATATATAAAAATTAACAATGATAAGTTGCTAATACTTGTTGTATATGTTGATGATATCATCTTTGGTAGCAATGAAGAAGACATGAGTCAAAACTTTGCCTTGGTGATGCAAAAGGAATTTGAAATGTCCCTACTTAGTGAGCTTACATATTTTCTTGGTTTACAAGTCCAACAAAACAAAGACGATATTTTTCTATCACAAACCAAGTATCTCAAGAAGATCTTGAAGAAATATGGGATGGAGGATTTGAAACTAGTATGTACCCCTAAGGTAACAGGATGCAGCCTCAACGCAAATGATGAATCAGTAGTAGTACATCAACCAACCTATAGATCCATGATTGGTAGTCTGCTCTATCTAACAGGTACCTGACGAGACATTATGCATGCAGTAGGAATAGTTGGAAGGTTTCAGGCAAATCCAAAGGAAACTCATCTTCAAGCAGTTAAGAGAATTTTCAAGTATCTTCAAGGAACTCAAAACTATGGCTACGGTTCCTGAGTGCAGGATCTCACCTTCATGCATATATAGATTTAGTTGGGTAGGAGGTGTGGATACAGAAAAGCACTAGTGGTGGCATTCTTCATGGTCTAGATTAGTATCTTGTTCAGTAGAAACAAAGTTTCATTGCGATCTCGCTAAAGCGAATATGTAGTACTGCATCTGCGCACACACTCCTATGGGATGCAAACATTGCAAGACCTTCAAATCACTTGACTACCCTATCTCATCCTTTGTTGATAATACAAGTGCAACAGTATTTCAAGGATCCTTGTCGCATTCAAAGACTAAGCACATACGTATCAAGTATCATTTTTCTTGGAACAGTACTTGAACAAAAGTCAAATTGGAGTATGTTTCCTCTCTAAAGAACAAGTTGCTATATACTCACCAACCATTGCCAGGGAACATTTGAATACCTCCGATAGAAGCTGGGGTAGTTGATGCATCATATTGCTGTTGAATCTTGTCTGTTTCAGATAAAAGTGGTTGTACGCAAGTTTCATGAGGAGTATCCACGTACATACGCCGGTTTATGAAGATTCAATCGCGTATATGTTGGTTTGAAGACAAACAGTGGGCCAGGCTCAGGATGAAAAGAGTATGATATGGGTCTGACAGAGACCATTTGGCACAGGTTCAGGGGGAGCATATATTCTTCTAATAATGCATTGTTGGAATTATCTTAGAAGATCTTGGTTCAATTTCACAGTTGTTTTGATGTCAGGTGGAACAGGTGTAGAGTGAGAACATGGTTGCTGGTCTGAATGATGATTGACATATGCTGCCGATGATAGTTGTTGATAACTATCATATGCTGTCGATGATAGTTGTTGATAACTATCATAGTCTTGTAGATATTTCGTCTCTAGGTCATGCATTTCTTTTCTTATTAAGGTCATGTAACGACCTATCTTGGTTTCCCCACTATGCTTGGGATGGAATAATATTCTTATTTTATCATGTGTAAATTCTTGGTGTATCCCCACTTGGTTGGGTAGATGAGTCAATCCCCACTTGGATGGGAGATGGATGTATGTATGAGTCTTTGGTAGTAGGAAGGTCATTTATAATGTATAAAGTTATGTATATTCTTATAGAACATCTTCTTGCATACCTTGCCTACAGTCAGGGGGAGCTTGGACAACACAACACAACAAAGAATTAAACATATACTCAGGGGGAGCATAACCCTTTGCCGTTGATGTCAAAGGGGGAGAATGACTTTGAGTGACTTGGGGTTGCCATCAAGTCCACAGGGGGAGATTATTGGCATTATAACACAGGTTTGGATCTATGACATAGGTGTTGTCCTTGATGGCAACTCACTCAAATGGAAGATCACAGTTCAGGCTCCCAGAATGTAAGAAAATGAGGTATACACAGGTTCCTCTTAACCAAGTTGTGTATACACGCGATATTTTAGATCAAAAGCTGCGTATACATATGCACACACTTTCATGCAAAGAAAACATCGTACATGTGGGAAATCTTATGTTTGGTCCATGGTATTTAGTACGATATATTTGAACCTATGGTTTTGGTCCTTGGTATTGCATCAAAGTGTTGAACCCAGGTATTGGGTCCCTAGTATTGGTTCTCAATGGTTTTGGACCATGGTTTGAGTAAGGCCTAAGATTATAAAAGGGAAGGAGATCATTTGGCAAAAGAGATGAACTGGATCATTGAATATCTTATGAAAAGCAAGATCTGCAATTAGGTTATGGTGCATTGCTGGATCTGAACCAAAGAGGAACCTGAGCATTACAAGATGGATAAGTTCTATTGATCAAGATCTTAAGGCTTGAATAGTAGTATCATTGTGTGATTTTTGATCTATTATATTTGGCGCGTGATTAGATCTATAAATCTGATAATCTGGGTATAACTGATGTCTGATTAAGTAAAAAAGGGTAAATTATCTTTTATATATTTATATGCAGGTTCGACACAGCAGAAGCGTGTATACACACGAGTTCAGCAAGTGAAGGCAGCATATACGCTAGTTGTCCTTAATACAACTGCGTATGTACGCAGGGTTCTGCATATTGAAGTAACATAGATCTCATGAAATATATTGCTGCTGTGTTTTGGGTTTAGAATTGGTGTCTGGTTACTGCTACTGTTTTCTAATTACAACATTCTGAGAAGTGATTGGTTGATTCAGTATTGGTTTGTACAAAGGTGACTGGTTGATGCAGATATACTTGATGTTTGATTGATGTTATTCATGGATCCAGTCTGAAAATTTATGAAATGTGGTCCCTGGAAGAAAAGGGAAGGTTGTAGCCTTCTGTAGGTCTGCACCTACATACTATTACCTCAGCTAGTACAAGAGCTAAGGGGGTTGTAGCTCCCTTCCAGGAGAAGCTGGAGAAAGGGAGAAGGTTGTAACCTTCTGCAGGTAGCAGCCTGTGTACTAGTATAAGATTGCACCAATACAGAATAATTGTAAAAAGAAGTGTTCATGTGTGTTGTGTTCTGCTTTACTGCTCCTGTTTACTGTTCATATGGTTAATAATGTTATGATGCACTCATTAAGAAGTAACTAACTGATTTACAAGTTTTCTGGATATACGCTTGTTTCATTACACATAGTTGCGTATACACACAGTTTTCCTTAGTTGAAGTAGCGTATATGAATCATAATATGAAAATGAAAAGGTTATATTGATTTGATAATATTGATTCACCCCCCCCCCTCAGTATTATTTCCAACATTTTTATGCAAATACATGGTTAAATTATGGTGGAAAATAATTGAGGGCAACTATGTTATTTACTTGAGTATAAGTTATTTCAATGATTTTATTTTTGGATGGTTTTCTTGCAAAGATTAAGAATAAAAAATCACTACACAGATATCTAAAAATCATGCATGTATATTATGGCATAAAAAATGTAAGGTAGTTATCCACATGGAATTATATTAAGGCTACAATAATAGCTTCAAGTGATGGTCTAATCAAATGTTTGCCTTTTTTTAATAATATTGAAAAACAAATATTTATTTTTCAAAGTTAAACATTATAATTTGCACTGGTCAATGCTAAACTAATTGTGATCAACAAACAAATCAATTATTAGAGTAATTCCTTGGGAAGGACTAATAATGATTCCCAACTAGATTTTGGTGTCCTTTAGAAATTTGGACCCAATCATTCACCTCGTGCCTAGCATGCAAAAGATCTGCACCTAACATTGTCATACCATGGCTGAAATCCTCAAGCGTCCTCAACTCTTTAACTACCGCCTGCCTTTGGTTCCTCACACACTCCAGATTACATTAGGGGATTTTTGAGGTCTAAAATGGGCCTCCTGAGGAAATTATAAAATAATAGTGGAAATAATAAAATAAGAGTATATAACATCATTAAATTTTAGAGGGAAAAAAGAAAGACTATTTTTTCCACTCGTATTTTCAACTTATCTCCCTATGGGTTTACTTTGAGAGGAAACACTCATTGGATGCATAATTTGATTCATAATCCAAGGAGTACCCATGTTACATACTTTCGATTGACCCTACTACATGAAAAATGAGAAAGACATGAAAAATGTGATTGTAATCATGTTTTCCATGTTTTTCTCATTTTTCTTATAGTAGGGTTCATTGAAAGTATGCAACATGGGTACTCCTTGTATGAGGAATTAATTTTTTCATCCAACAAGTACTCCCAATCGAAATTTGGGTAAAACCTTAGGGAGTTATGTTGAAAATACGAGTTGAAAAAATAGCATTATTATTTTAATATTTTTATTTTTTTACTCCAAAAATGGTGAATCATCCCCCATAGTTGACATCATCATATTGAATCCTATTGGTTCTTATAAAGTTTATTTTGGTTGTACTTTTTTCTTAGGAGGCCCATTTTAGACCTCTAAATCCCCCTAATGATGAGCTTTTAGCTACCACCTTGGCTCCATTAATGTCTCATGCCATGTTTCCTTATTATTGCACCCTCTCTTGACATACCTCTTAGCTCTCCATTCACTTTCACCCTTCTCCCTCATATCTACATTCACCTTAGCCTTGCTCCCATACCCTCTACTCCTCCTACACCCACAAATAATTATTTCGACTCAATGGTTATGGAAATATGTCATGCCCATCCTGGTAGCAGAGGAAGAGGATGGGGCCACCCTCTCGCAACTCCTGTGCAGAACAAGAACTTGGATCTCTATGACATTGACATTGGGATAGACCATATCAAAAGAATAGTTTCAGTCATGGAAGAAGATGAATGTCAGCGACTGGGAAATGAGCTTTGGGTGGTTAGAAATATTTCATCTCTCCACCTTTGTACCCAAGAAGGTGAACGAAATAGAGTTTCTCAGAGAATTACTGAGCCCGACATCCACACTAGCCATATTCATACCTCTCTCCGCCTCCTTTGGCATGACCTTGATCTAAATTTCCCACCGAACCTCTCTTCTTCACCCTCAGGTAGCCCCTCGGCATCACTTTCTACCCAACTTGGCTCTCCATCAACCTCAGTCATCCATACTGGTGTTGGGTGTGGCTCTCAATAGTGCATGTCCTTGGGCACTCCAATTCAATCATCTAGCACTTTGTGAGATGGTAAGTCGACTTCTCCTCATCTCCCCAACCCCTTTGGCTACGAAATCATGGAGGAAGTTCCAACAGAGGATCCTTATGGTACTAGAGGCATCAATGCAATAGGACCAAGCGAAGAGGTAAAGCTCCCCACCAGTACACATTGCGCTCACTCAGCATGATTAGGGCCTCTGTGATGCACATCTTGCTTCTGTTTTTTTCTCTTTTTCAAATGGTCTATGTTTGGGTAACCACAACTGCAGTTTCTTCAACATTAGCATTGTTCAACTCACTTATGTTTTGCTTCTTTTTGACAATGTGTTGGCTCTAGACTTTCTCATGCCTGAAAGGTCATTTGGTTTCCCCTTCTTGGGGCAGATGGTCTCCCTCATGCCTCCAGGCCATGACACCCCATGCATCTCTGCTTGTATCTAATTTACAATTTTTTGTTAATATAAGTTATCTCCTTTGCCAACAAAAAAGGACTAATAATTATTCCATAACGATATTTAAATTTAATTATTAAGGACATAAAACTTAGTACTTACAATAAAATTACAATATAACAATATTCTTAACCATGGATATTCACCCCCACTTTACCATGGATATTATTAACTTGTAAATAGGTTTTGTTACAATACCATGGATTATCAACATCACATACCGAAAAACCATAACTCATTTGACAGTGAAAAATTAAAATGTAAAATATATTAGACCATACATATATCATTAATTACACAAAGTGACAATTCTTGAAAATATGGAGGGGGGGGAGAGAGAGTGAGGGAAGTGTGAGAGAGATGGTGAGAGAGGAATGAAGAGAGAGGAGGGGAGGGAGAGAAGGAGAGAGGGAGGGAGAGAGAGAGAGGGAAGGAAGAAAAAATACATATAGAGATAAATGTAGAGATAGAGAGTGATAAGGGAGAGATGGAGATAGAGTGAGGGAGAGAGGAGAGCAGTGAAGACACGAGAGAGAGAGAGAGGGGGAGAAAGGAAGAGAGAGAGGGAGACATAGATATGGAGGAGTAGAGGGAGGAGAGAGAAGGAGAGAGGGAAGGAGATAGTGATAGAGTTGGAGGGTAACGAGAGAGAGAGAGAGAGAGAGAGAAAGAGAGAGAGAGAGAGAGAGAGGAATTAAGATAGACAAGGAGAGAGGGAGGCAGAGAGAAATGGAGTTGGAGGGGTGAGAGTGAGAGAGGGAAGAACAAAGACATATAGAGATAGACATGGTGAGAGAGAGGGATTGACAAGGGAGACATGTAGAGATAGTGAGTGAGATAGGAGAGAAGGGGAGGGGAAAGAGATGGAGAGAAGGGAAAGAGAGACATAGGGAGGAAAATATGGAGGGGGGGAGAAGGAGTTAGGGAGTGAGATAATGAAAAAGTTGGAGAGAGAGAGAGAGAGAGAGAGAGATAGAGAGAGAGAGAGAGTGGGGGGAGAGACAAAGGGATGTGGGAGAGAGAGGGAGGAAAAGAGAGAGAATTTGAGATAGAGAAGGAGATAGGGAAGGAGAGAGAGATGGAGTTGGAGGGAGATAGAGAGAGAGGGAGAGAGAGATGGAGTTAGTGGGGGAGAGAGAGGGAGGACAAAATAAACACATAAATAGATAAAGGTGGAGAGAGAGAGAGAGAGAGAGAGAGAAATATGGAGAGAAAATAAAAGAGAGATATATCTGGAGGGAGAGCGTGTATGTTTGGGGGTGAGATAGATAGACAAAGAAGGAGATAGCAAGGGATATAAATATATGGATGGAGGGGGCAGAGAGGGAAGAAGAGAGAGACATAGTTGATAAGAATGTAGTAAATTACAGATAGTTTACAATTTCAAGAATCAAACATTTCATGTAAGTGAACATTTTATTTAAGATAAAGTTTCAAGTATTTTATTTATGGTTGAATTACTATATCACAAAAATAAATGCGCGTATACACGCTGGTTCAGTGAATGAAAACGACGTATACGCAGGTTGTTCCAAACACAGAAGCGTATGCACGCATGTTGAAGGTTATTGAAATGGCGTATATACTTTAATTTGTGATCTAGATGCTTCTATTTATTGATGCTGTGTTCTGGGCTCAGTTTTTGGTGTGTGGTTTCTGGTACTGTGTTTTGGGTACTGCTGTCAAAGAAGTATCTACTTGATTTAGATCTAATTGTTGGAAAGGAGATTGGTTGATGGAGAAATTCTTGATGATTGATCGATGTTCATGGATCCAGTCTGAAAATTTATGAAACGTGGTCCCTGGAAGAAAGAGAAGGTTGTAGCCTTTTGTAGGTCAGCACCTATGTACTAGTATCTTGGCTAGTGTAAGAGCTAAGGGGGTTGTTTCTCCCTTCCAGGAGAAGCCGGAGAACGAGAGAGGGTTGTAGCTATCTACAGGTTGCAACCTGCGAACTGGTAAAGGACTGCACCAGTACATTGTAAAAGAAATTTCTAATTTAAAAGAAGATAGAGACGAATTGCAGCAGGTGGTTTTCACCCACATTGGGTTTCCACCTTATATCTTGTGTTCTTGTGTGTGATTGTCTTTCTGCTCCGTTTTACTGTATCTAGTTACTGGTTATTTGATTCTGCAACACATATTAACAATCATCATAAAGGTTGTGGAGGCGGCGTAGTGGTAAAGTCGGCCTCGTCATGACGGACTGGTCTTGTGTTCGATCCCGAGCAAGGTCGTAGCTCGTCGTGCGAGTAGTTAGTCTAAACCGGGCCAAGCCCACTACCTTTTTGGATATCATGCTTCCCTATCTCGGAGATGACTCTGCAACGCACTGAGAGCAGGAAAACACACGAAACCCTAAGCGCCGCCGCACAAGACATCAGCGTAAGCCGTAGCAGGTCTGGTCACTGACCACCCTATGGCAGCAGCCGCAGGAGGGGAGCGCTCTGCCTCCCCTCCACTGGAGACGCCCAACAACAACATGACAAATCTGACAAAGAATCTGCAACATGCAAATGCAGACCCAGAATCAGCAAAAGACAACACACGAATGCAACAAGAACAGCCGGACCCAGATCAAAGTACTGAAGACGATGCAAGCGATAGCAGACCCAATACAACGAAAGCAGCTCAACCCAAGGTAACCTCGGCAACCTGCATTCCAAAAGCTGCAGAATCGATCAAGATCGAGCTACCCAGCCACCATATCAATGAGGAAATCCAATTCATGCCGGACCATGCACTGATTGGAAAGTTCTTGGGATTCTGGCCCACAGAAAGAGCCCTGCATGGTTGGATAGCTTCAAAATGGAAGCCCAAAGGACAAGTGACTCTGCAACTTGGTCCAAAAGGCTTCTTCACAGCCATTTTCAACTTCCTAGAAGACAAAACCAGAATATTTGAAGGAGGGCCGTACTTCTTTAACTCTTCCGGCTTGTATTTAACGGAATGGAAACCACGGTTCAATCCTGACAAAGAGGATTTCAGCTGGGCCCCTGTTTGGATCAGAATGTACTCCCTTCCGGTTGAGTACTGGAGAGAAGAAACACTGGAAGGCATAGGCAACAAGTTGGGGACCTTCATCAAAGTTGCTACTGAAACCAAGATGCACAAATATACCTCATATGCCAGGATCTGCGTTCAAATGCACCTCACCAAGACCCTAGCAGCTACGGTAAGTCTCTTTCACGATGACTATGAATGGAAGCAGCCTTTAGATTATGAGCATATTCCTTTTCGCTGTAGGAAATGTCATAAACATGGACACCTCTTCCGGGACTGTCCATTAAATGTGCAACCCAAGTCATCTCCCAATGAAACCACCACTGACCCTGAAGGCTTCAAAAAAATTCTCAATTGCCGTCGACATGCAAGGAAACACCAGGCTAATCCGCCTCTGCCCCAATCCTCTAAGGTACCCCCCAATAACCGCTTCTCTACCTTAGATTCTCTCGACCCCCAATCTAGCCCCAATGCCGCTAACCCTGATTCTCTGCATCCATCCCAGCCCATTCACAATCAGGTCAATACCCCTTCATCCTCTGTTCTAGCCCATTCCAAAAGTATTGACCCTCCCTCTGCTAAAAAAGCCGCCTCTGCTTCCGACCTTGGTCCCCAACACTCCTCCAAAGGAAAATCTTTGCTAAATGAGTCCACACAAGTTACAGACATGGATCTTGATGCGGCCTTAGCCCTAAGCCTTCATGAAGATGCAATGGAAGACAACATTTTAGACATTACAGCCCCTGACAACATGGAGGAAGATCACGAAGATGTAGATCTAAAAGAGTTCAACATCTCCAAGCTTGATATCTCCAAACTGGAAACAGCGTGTCAGCAAAAAGACTACACCTTAATCCCTCCTTGGCAAATAGATAAAATTGAAGGAGTCCTAACAAGGGTTCAGCATCATAAAAGCCTGGGCATCCAAGGAGGAAGTCAATGGGATGGAAGGAAAATCCTCAAAGAAACAAAGAAAAGAGGCATAAAAACAGACTTACAAAGAACAATAGCAGTGGGAGAAATACTCATGAACTCGGGGCAATTCCCCAAGTTGACCAAGTTTTACAAACCTAAAGCGCAATCTCCATGAAGCTAATCTCATGGAATGTAAGAGGACTCAACAGTCCCTCGAAACACAGAATGATAAAAAATTTAATAATGCAAGAAAAACCAGCAATAGTCTTTCTTCAGGAAACAAAATGCAGCAGCACGACAATAGACAGATTCAGCAATAAAGCCTGGGCGGGCAGTAGTTCAATGTCTGTAGATGCATCAGGGGCTTCAGGTGGACTCTCCATTCTATGGAACCCACAGATCGTCTCACTGGATAATTTCCATGCCACGCAGCACCTCATACAGGCTACTTTCCACCTCATTGGCACCCAAATCCATGGGCACCTCACCAATGTTTATTTCCCGCAATCAATTCAGCAAAAATTGGACCTCTTGGAAACAATCTCCATTCTCAATGAACAAAGGCGCTACCCTTTATGGATAGGAGGAGGAGATTTCAACATAATAAAATCCATGGAAGAGAAGCAAGGGGGGCGCACTAGGCTCGACAGTGACAGCAGCGGCTTCAAACACTTCATACACAACAACCGGCTTGTGGATGTACTTACCTCCAATGGTATACATACATGGTCGAATAAGCGTAAAGGAGTTCACTCTATTGCCTCTCGATTAGACCGGTTTTTAATCTCTGATAATGCCATCCACCTCGGAGGAGACTTCAGTGCAGCCATCATCCCTCAAGGAGGCTCGGACCATTGGCCCATTCTTCTCCACTGGTCCCGCCCTAGCAATTGCAACAACAGACCCTTCCGTTTTGAAGCCTTTTGGCTCTTAGATACCAGATTCAAAGAAGTGGTAAATCAGGCCTGGAAATCTTTCAACCCTCCGGCAGGAGCCAAAATGTACCAGTTCCAGCAAAAACTGAAAAATCTGAAGCAAACACTCAAAAACTGGAACCGAACTCATTTTGGTAACATACAGGAAAGCAAACAGAAATTGGAACAACAAATGAAAGCCCTGCAACAAACTTTCATTTTGGAAGGATGCACAGAAGAGCAATGCCATCAGGAGCAGACCCTCTGGAATCAAATTGAGGAACGTCAAAAACAAGAGGAAGTTCTATGGCGGCAAAAGTCTAGAATTAGCTGGCTTAAAGAAGGCGAGAAAAATACAAAATTCTTCCATAGATCCACCATACAAAGGCGCATGCATAATAAAATCACCTTTGTTGAAAACTAGCAAGGTGAAAGAGTAGAGGATCATGAAGGTACGGAGAAAGAATTCACAGGATATTTCAAGGATATCCTACAGGAACCCAACTGTAACAGGGATGAGGCAATCAGAGAAATCACCCAGCATGTTCCGAAAATTATCAATGATGATCATAATACTTAGTTGCTCCAGCCAGTCTCAACAAAGGAAGTAGAAGAGGCAATGGCTTAGCTCAAAGATGGCAAAGCACCAGGGCCAGATGGATTCACAGCCAATTTCTTCCACGAATTCTTGGGAACTAATCAAAACAGAAGTTTGGGAGCTGGTGGAAGAATCCCGTAGCATGCATTGGGTCCTCCCGTCTTTAAATTCAACTTTCATTGCATTGGTCCCCAAAGAAGCGACATCAAACAAACCTGAGAAGTACAGGCCAATAGCGCTATGTAATGTTATTTACAAACTCATCTCAAAAGTCATCTCCAACCGCCTCAAACCGCTATTACCTCTACTCATATCTCCAGAACAAACGGGGTATGTTGAAGGTAGGCAGATCATGGATGGCATAATTCTTTCAAATGAAGTCATTCATTCTTTAAAGATACTCAAAAAACCAGGTATGCTTCTTAAACTTGATCTCTCCAAAGCTTTTGACAAGTTAAGTTGGAATTATATTCACAAAATGCTGCTTGCATTTGGCTTTAATGCAACCTGGACAAGATGGATCATGAGCCTCATTACTTCCCCCTGTTTCTCTGTCCTTTTGAATGGCTCTCCCTCACCTCCTTTCTATCCCACTAGGGGTATCAGGCAAGGGGACCCCCTGTCCCCTTTCCTCTTTGTTCTCATGGCTGAGGGCCTCAGCAGGCTGCTTAAATCAGCTGTTTCCTCCCAGTTTCTCAAAGGCATATCCCTGCATGGTCGTGCACCTCAAACGCATCAGCAATTTGTTGATGATACTATGCTCTTTGGTCATCCTTCAGTTAAAGAAGCCTCTGCTTTCAACTCTCTATTATCCCTTTTCTCTGAAGCCTCTGGCACCTCCATCAACGCTGCAAAATCCCAGCTCTTTTTTTTCAATACTCCCCCCTCTACGCAAAGGATCATAGCCCGAATTCTAGGATTCACCATCTCCCAACTGCCCTCCAAATACCTGGGTGCCCCCCTTTCCAATTCAGCAATCAAGCAAGAATCCTGGAGATCACTGCTGGACAAATTGGATTCAAAGCTTTCTTCATGGACCTTCAGAGCGCTAAATCTGGCAGGTAGGCTCGTTCTCATCAAATCAGTCTTACAAGCTATGCCGCTTTATCTCTTTTCCATCTTAGCAGCTCCAAAAGGTTTTCTAAAAGCGATACGCAATCTCCAAAGAAACTTTCTCTGGGGATCTACTAGCCAGAACAGGAAGTGGGCTCTCGTCAAATGGACAGAGGTTTGCAAAACCAAATCAGAGGGAGGGCTCGGTCTTCGGGATCCGCTGCAAAGCAACAACACGATGGGAGCAAAAATCTGGTGGAACTGGGTCACCAAGCCCAATATCCCTTGGACCCAACTATGGCAAGCCAAATACGCCAGAGGCAGCCAGTGGAGTGATCTAATCCGAATCAATCCCACTTCACAGGTGTCACTCATTTGGAACAACGCAAAACAGCAAAGCAGTTTCATTCAAGAACATAGTTTCTGGGAGATCCATTCAGGCAAAGCAGCCAGATTTTGGGACGACTCATGGCAGCAACTCCCTAAACTAGCAAATTTATTCCACAGACCTCTTTGGCAGATCCAAATGAATCAAGGAAGCATCCCATTGGTTCATCAATACTGGCAACCCTCTCCAACCCATGATTTTCAAACATGGAAACCGGCACGACTATGGCAAATAGACTGGCAGGGAGAAGCATACACGGACATTGATCAGGAACTCAACCAAAGGAAAATTCGCATCTCCCAACAACAGGACAAACTCAGATGGGGCTACACGACCAAGGGTACCTTCACTACGAAAGAAGCACATCATCTGCGCTACTCCAACCTCCAAGCGGACAAGGATCAACTTTGGGAAAAAGTCTGGCAAGCAGAGTTATGGCCCAAAATCTCCACCTTTCTATGGCTACTTAGCAAAAAACGCATCCTCACCTGGGACAATCTCATCAAAAGAGGTTTTATAGGGCCGTCCAGATGCCCAAACTGCAATACAAACGGTGAAACTATCTACCATCTCCTGGAAGAATGCACATTAGCAAAGCAACTCTAGGAGAAAGTCGAACAATGCAACATGAAGGTACACCCCAGGATGGAAGATATAACAGCAAACATAAGAACTTGGGCAAAAAACCCGTTTAAAAGCAGGGTCCTCAATTCCTTATGGAACATCCTACCCCGCTTTCTCTATTGGACCCTCTGGAAGGAACGCAACCACAGAATCTTCAACAGCACCGCTAGATCTTTAGACGACCTCTGGATCAATTTCAAAAAAATCATTCAGGAAACTTTAGCCATTAAAGCATGGAAAGATGAGGACTGGCCAAAAAGCCATCAGGAGCAAATCATATTGAAGAACTGGAATCTGGAATTTAAGTTACCAAACACCGCCACCACCAAACCTCCCACCAGATCTGCATCTCCCTCCTCTTGGTCCCCTCCTGCACCCTACTCCTTCAAGCTGAACTTCGACGGAGCTGCCAAAGGCAACCCTGGTCCGGCAGGATACGGAGGAGTTATTCGCAATCACAATGGAGAATCAATGCAAGTATATTACGGCACAATGGGCTCAGATACTAACAACGCTGCGGAGCTGGAGGGTCTTTGGAAGGGAATATGCCTAGCAGGCCAGAACCATCTTCACCCTCTGGAAGTAGAAGGCGATTCTCTGATTCTAATAGCAATGGCTAAGAGAATACAAGCAGGAGCTAAAGTAGTCAAGGTTGCTAAAAGCTGGCGACTGCTAAGCCGTCTGGAAGATCTGGAGGAAAAGCTCCATAAATCCCACAATATAACCTTCCATCATGTCAGGAGAACAGCCAACAAGGTTGCTGATCGATTAGCGAATCAAGGAGTGTCACAGTCGACACCATACTTTTCAGGCCCCTTAAATACAGTTGATAATGCTCAACTCCAACAGGACTGCATCTCTTTGGTGCAAAAAGATCTTCCCTCCCCGGATGTGGGTGATCACGTGGCGTGAATGGTGGGTGGCGAGTCACATGGGCAGATGTCAGCCCGGACAAGCCACCATACACCACCAAGCCAGGACAATCAATGTGCAGAGGAGCTCGACTGCGGTGAAAGACCGTTCGGCCTCAAGCGAATTGATGAAGATAGGGACATTCTGGGGGAAGGCAGCCAGGGTTCAGGCGCCATTCAATGCGCGTCTAGGACAGCGGATCATGGCGCTCCATAAGAGCGTTGTTCTCCAGCACAATGCGCAGATACATGAGCAGTTCATGAGGGTTACAGAGCACACTCTGGCCAGGCATAGGATCTTAGCAGAGGTTCAGGTGAGAGTATTCGGAATGTCTGATGGGCGCAGAGGAAGTTCGAGGGGCAGAGGCGGTTCGCGGGGCCGTCCTGCAACACAGAGGATAGCCACTTCACCCGCTTCCTCTGTTGACATCCCTCAGGTCCCTGGCAGCAGCTCGCGTCGACCCATCAGTCGTCAAACTGGCCAAGGAAGCGGAGAACCCCTGAACTGTGGGCATTTGGAACATCCTGCGATCAATTATCGCATACCCTGCACTTTGGAGAACAACACGCTGATCGTGTCCGTCACTGTTGAGCACTGCAGTGACTTTCGCAGGCCATGGGAAGGGCTGACGATGCCCAGGGTGGATATGGAGGTGCCTAGGGTGGATTTTCGGCCACCTCTTCATACAGAGGAAGCTGGAACTTCGACAATGCCGCCTGCCCAGGGAGGAACTCAACCAGCGAAGGCGGAAGACAAGAAAGAACAACAGTTCGCGAAGGAGGATGAGCCGTATGAGACAGATGAAGAATAACGCTGCAATCTCTCCGCCCTCTCGGTTCTCTGTTCATCCTTTCTCTATCTCTTTCCATGTGTCGGCATATCAGAGTGTCTATGTGTCCATATCAGTCCCCGTGTTACTGTAAATCTATGTGTCGATCTTACTATGAGTCGATTATGACAGTCCACGTGTCCTCTGTGTCAATTGTCCAATGTGTTGGCTGAAATGCCACTATGTCGGTTTTAGGTCGGTTTGGCAAGCAGGAAAGGCATGGTCATTTTGACAGAAAGTCATGAGAAATCTCCAAGGAGATACAAGGCCTCGGCCTTTTGTAATTTGGATGTAAACTTTCAGTTTTTTGTAATATAATTAGCATAGTCTTACGCAAAAAAAAAAAAACAATAGAAAAGATCTCTTATTAACTATCAAAATCCCAACCAAGCCAAGGACTTCTACATACCACCTTACCATAGGCTAGGCTGAACCAAATCCCTTTTTCAGCCAATCAACCCTATGCCATATTCCATGCATGAATGTAGGATCATAAGGGATGAACAAAAGAAAACCAACTAGGGCCTCTAGATTCCAAACCATCTCAACTCTCAACCATAATGTTCTCTGTTGTGTGGTCCATAAATCATTAACATTAATGAGATCGGTCTCTACCTAAGCTATCTAGGGTTCCAAGAACTAGTAACTCAACTGATTCAAACTTATACAGGAATACAACAAAATACAGATATAAAAATAAACCGAGAGATGGAGTAGAAATAGAAATAAAACTCCATTTCATTAATATTAAAGAACTAAAATATGCTTACATAAAGAATGGAAATAAACTATCCCAAGCAATGGTAGCTTATCTTTGAGAAGAGATGTGGTAGATACATGCCTTTGAACAATATGTTATAATGAGGCTTAGTGGCCTTTTTATTATTGATCAACAAAGGGAAGCCCTAAACAACCAAGACCCTAAACTGAGGAGATGGAACACCAAAAGCTTGTGGGCTAAGTTGGGGTTAATTGGGAAACCAACATCCGGGGTTGTAACTTGGTCATATGATCTTTGTTTTGCACATAGATACCTCGTTCAAAATATTTCTTTGAATACTAAAATATTTGTGGCAAGACCTTACCTACACCTATAGGCTATTATGGGCCAAAAAAGATGTTTTTTAAAGGGTCAAAATAGCTTCGGTAGTTCAGGACCCAAAAAAATACTAAAAATAGTAAATGTTGCTATAATCAAGGAAAATGATGAAGCCAACTCGAGGCACAAGTGGAATAGGTGGGTCTCCACCAATATCCACTTGGATCAGTAACAACCCCTTAGGAAGAAATGGTCCCCATTGCATGTAAAGCCTCCAAGAGGTCATTTGTTTTTGTTGAACCTGGCCCTTGGTGAACCACTTCCCTTGGTGAAGGAGTTGGCCTACTTTGATGACTCGATATAGTTGGATCCTCTACTAGTGAGTGTACTTGATCCGTGTTTCCATGATCCTGTCATTTTTGGCATGTTCAATGTAGCATAGGCTGAGATCTGTTGGTGTCAACTACTCAACAATGTCATATGTGTCGAACAATGGGGGAGTATGTTCGTAGTCAATCCACATTAACTATTGGGTGCAAGTCAAGGAATGGTGGAATGTTGAGCTGGAAAGCATTGTCCCCTACAACCTTGGTGATGTTGTATGACCTGTATCAGAGAGGGTGAAGCTTGCAGTGGGGCCTAATGAGGCACTCCTTTTTCAAATGTAACCAAACTTTGTCGCCAACCTGGAACTTGTATGGCACTTGATGTTGATCATGAAGTTGCTTGTACTTAGGATTGGCTCTATCCAATTTACCATGGACTTGCTTGTGGATGTATTAAATGTGCTCAATGAATATATTTGCCATGTTAGCTTGAAACTGGACATGAGACAAATCTTCGTGAGTAGTTACAAATAGGATGGCCATATCAATGGTACATAGTGGCTTAAATCCCAACCCCACCTAAAATGGGATGTGCCAAGTTCAGCTATGGAGATCTTTGTTGTAGATGTGCTGGACATGGGGGGGCTGTCATCCCATGTGTGTGGATTCTTTGAGTTGTGCATGCGTAAAATGTGCACGATTATTTTGTTGACAACCTCTATTTCGCCATCAATTTGAGGGTGGAAGGCCATGGACTCAGTGGGCTTGGTATTCATGATTGACTAAAGGCTTGACCAAAATGTACTTAGCAACTTGTTATCCTAATCTAAGATAATGGATTGTGGGATCCCAAAATGCACCCACATTCATTCAAAGAAGATCTTAGTAGTGGCTTCTATAGTGATACTCATCTTGCAGACTTCCAGAATGGCCATATTAGAAATTTTGTCGACAACCACAAGTGACACAGTCATTTCCATGCTTAGTAAAAGGAAGGCCTGACATGTAATTCATGGAGAGGGATTCCCAAGGCCAACTAGGAGTAGGAAGAGGAGTATATAGGCTTTTCTTCTTGATTATTTGTTTAGAAATGGCACAGGCAGTGTTAGATTTAATGTATTTGTGAACATCTTGTCGAAGGTTCAAACAAAATAAATACTTCTGCAACACTACCACTTTTTTCTCTTCTCCAAAAATTCCAGTGACCCGACTATAGTGCGCCTCCAAAAACATCTTGGCATGATCTCTTGAAGGAACACAAAGGTTTAATAGATTGTATAATAGTGCATCTTGTAGGTGACAATATGGAACTTTATTTCCTTCCAGGAGAATCTAGTATGTGTTTCTGAATTCTCCATCACTCTTGTAAAGATGCAACCACCCTAAAGTCTCATGTACACAAGAGTAGAGCACAACGGTCAGCACCATAACTGGTGGTCGGATGAGAGAGTATGCGACATTATTGGTGATGTCCTTCTTGTACTTCATTTTCAAATGGAATTGTTACAGATATTTGGGCCATTTATGACAGCGATCGTTCTGCAACTTTCCTCGTGTCTATATGAACTGCAGAGGTTGGTGGTCTATGTAGATGGTTGTTTCCTTCCTCAAAAAACAATGATTACATTGTCGGCATGCCTTCACAATGTAATACCTCTCTTTGTCATAAATTGGATAATTTTGGACTATATTTGAAAGTGCCTTAATGGGATATGCCATCAGATGCCCCTATTGGGTGAGAACTACACGAATAGCATAGCTAGAGGTGCCTGTCTCAATTTCAAATGGTTTTTGCATGACTAGTAAGGTGAGAAGTTAGAACTAGTGCAGACCAGAGGTGATGCTTCAAATCAAAAATTTCCTTCTATTAGGATTAAGATCCAAAGAACTTTGATTTCGCTCTTTCCTTGTTGACTTGACTCAAAAGCCAAGTGATATGAGGGAATCCCAACATGAATTTGTGATATCAATTGGAAAGACCTAGAAAGATTCAAATCTATATTAGAGTGGTGAGTGTTCGCCAATCCTGAATAACTTGTATATTGGTTGGGTCCACATGCACACCCTGCTCATCAGTTATGTACCCTGGATATTGAAAACGGGTCATAGAAAAATGAATTTCTCCAAATTTGCATATAGTTTGTGCTCTCACAGGGTTTGAAGGACCTATCAAATATGATGTATGTTCTCTTCCTAATTCTAGATGAAGATCGCTATGTCGTTCAGGTAAACTACCATGAATGAGTTGTTGAAGTCTCGCTAGATGTTTCCCATCAACCACATGAAGCTTGCAGGGCATGTGTCAAAACGGAAGGCATGACCAGTCATTCAAAAAGGCCCTCCTTGGATTTGAAGATGGTCTTCACCACATCTAAGGGTTCAATTGGTACATTGTGATAACTGAACTGAAAGTCAATATTTCTAAAATCTTTGGCACCCTTGAGTTGGTTGATAAGGCCATCAATCCATGGTATTGGATACCTATTCCAGATAGTGATCTTATTCAGTGCCTAGTAGTCAAAACAAAGCCTCGAGGTTCCATCCCTTTTCTATACAAACATAATCAAGCTCCCATAGGGTGATTAATTTGGCCTAATGTGCCCTTTCTACAACAACTCCTAGATCTACCTCCTGATCTTATCATTCTTCAAAATAGAGGATCAGTATATTGGTCCATTAGGTAGCGGCGCATCCGAGGTCAGATCGATGGAGTGCTTGACTTGACATTATAAGGGTACCCTTATGGGCGAGGTCAAGATGTCCCTATATTCCTTCACGACCTTATCCATCTATTGCTGCCATGAAAAGTAGCCCTATATGGAGGTTGTGGAGGTGGCCACGTTATTCTTCATGCCTAGAGGGCAAATCATAAGGAACATAAATTTCTTGTACTAGGAAATGATCTGACTACATTGCTTTGTATATATCAAAGAGATGGTGGTAGTTGGTGCTACCTCCGGTATCTTGTATAACTTATTTTCCAAGTAAGAATAATAATTTGAGACCTAGACTCATACAAAACATAATGCTTCCACAAGTATGGTTGGCTCAATAATACATCAAAAACTTCAATAGGAGCAAAATAACACACTACCTCATCTATGAAGGTCTTGATGTTGTAGGGAAGGAAACCTTGTTGGTTGATGCAGGGATCTCATCCTTGGTGAAGCCACCCAATGATGTACAACTGTATGTGAGGTGTGGTCAGTAGGCCCAGCCACTTCATGGACCCTACTGGAATCAGGTCCTTTTGGATCCCATTGTTGACAATGAACTGCAGTGAGGAACCCTTCACCCACATTTGTGAGTGGAAGAGGTGATTCCCCTCCTCTATCTTCAAGCTCAATCTTCTAGATATTAATGTTGGCAACATCGACACTAGGCTACACATCATTAATCTACTTCCCTCTATCATTCTACTTGTTAGGTTTTCAGTGAGAGTAGGAACATGCATTTGATTCGGAATCCTTCATCTCAGCCACCAATGACTTCTTGGCTTGACACACGCTCATGTTGTTAATGGGGATCTTATGGAACTCACACTAGTTTCCCATGTACTTTTTTGTCTTCACGTTGTTTTTCTTTGCTTGTGGATTTGATCGTTTGTCTTGGGTTGCCCCACATTGGCTTTATCTTTTGTTTTGCAGTTTGGGGGCACCTTTCCCTTGCGTTAGATTCGCATATCCAAATTATCGCTTCTTCTGTTTAAATTTTTGCTCGATCTTGACAACATATCAATAGGTGACATCAAGCGAGGAGGTGTCCAGGAATTGCATCTCATCCAATCTTTACTTGTGTAGACATCTTCGGTTCTTAAGTACCAAATTTTGCTTAGAATCCTTGATACCCAACTTCACGTGAAGGGTATCAAAAATATTTGTGAACTCTCACATGTCTTGGTCCCTTCTCTTTCGCAACATGATCCACTTTATGTATTTATCTTCATATCTCCCTAGAGGGTAATATTTCTCCTTGATGTCAGTTCAGAAATAATTCCAAGTGGGTGCGGCTAAAAATAGTGAGGCTTCCCTCTCGTTCCTCTTCACACATTAGGTTTCCCACGAGTCTTTGAAGTGGGGGATGACTTTGAGGAGTGCAAAAGTAATATTTTCCTCATTAGAATAACCATGAACCAAAAAATATCATTCTAACTAATTTAACCATTTCTCTACCACATATGCGTATATCTAACCTCCAAATATGGCAATTTCAAAGTCAAATTGTACCTTAAAGGGAGTGGAACCTCTAGAGTGGCTACTGGATGAAGGTGTGTTACTTGTAGGTAGCCACCGAAGGATTTGGGAATTTTTTTCCATCATCGTGTTCCTTTTTCACTCAAGTAATTCTTCGAGAAATATATTAAAAGGATCTCTTGTTCCCTCATATTTATTTTCTTCTACCATGGGAGGTCATCAAGATTTACAAGGTTCTCCTATAGGATCTCTTGTACTAGTTCTACTATAGGATCCCCTGTTTTAATAGAAAATGTTACAAATTTCTTATATGAAATTATAATTCATTGAATGAACAAGAAAATTAGAGACCTATGGAGGAGAACAAGATTTTGAAGTTGAACATGACACCAAACTTCATTATTTTCATCAATATAATTACATCCCCGCAAGAAAATACAATAGAGTGTATAAATACGAGTTCTCTCCACAAGAACACTAATCCAAATCACTCGCTAGAGGAAAATTCGAATTTGCACTTATATAAAATGATTAGGAATCATTCTCCATGAAAGGAGGAATATTTACCCACTAAAATCCCTTGATTAGTGGACCTGGTTACCAATACTAGGGATCTGCATTAAATCGCAGGGAACACATTCCTAGATTTTCTTAATCATTGGAGTTCCACAATCTGTGCCATAATTCCATAATATCTTGTTCATTTATTATTTAATATTAATCCTCTTGTAGTAGGGATAAAGTATCTAAATTATCTCCTCCTCCAAATCTTCACAATATTCCTAATATTCTTATAATATTCCACAAAAATAAATAATATTAGTCACAAATATGCAATTATTCATAAGCCTTCCTAATGAATATATTAAAGTTAAAAATAAATTATCCTAACGTTTCGAATCCCAAATGGGATCCATCATCAGGGTTAAGAGAAACGAAACGTTGGTATAAAAATTCTCTTACTGTGGATTCTCCAATCAAAGATTCGAAAAGGACACACCACAGATCTTTGAAATCCAATACATTATCCATTGAAAAAAGAGAGGCTTAATTTGTTGAAGGATGGTCATGTGCCTTAATTTATGTTTAATTTAGAGGCATGGGCCTCAATTTATGTCTAGTATAGAGGTCCATCATACCCCCTACTGAAATTGTTGCTCATCCTCTGAGCAACTTAGTGACCTCATTGTGCCTCATTCATGGCCCTAGTGACCTTTCTCTTGTGCATTAAGAATATTGGTTGTCAGTTCTGCAAGGACAAGCCCAAAAACATATTTTTTCAAACAAAAATCATTGTTTCTTGAGACGATTGACTTGCCTTCTTCTTTTCTTTCATGGCCTAGATGACGGCCTAAAGGTCTTGGAGTTTTTTGTTTTGATTAGGTCTCACTTAGGCACTACCTTTTTTTTGTTTTTCGCAGTATTTGTTTCTTTCTTCCTTCTTGTGGAAGCATTCTTCCTTCCTGTACCAGTAATTCCTTCTTCCTTTAGAGTCTTCTAACTATATGGTATTGATGAGAAACAATGTAGGTTTGTGAAAATGGAGAGGATGCTCTGCTTGTTTTTCAAGAAATGTTCAGGGTGAGACAGAGTGTAGTGTTTGTTTTCGAAATTATGAAATGGGATGGATGAATGATGGATAGATAATGAATATGAATTGGATGGAGGGCTTGGAGTGATATGTTGACTTGGTGTTTGTAAAAATTTATTCTTTTAATTGTTGTCCTCATTCCTTGAAATCATCACCCTTCATAATTTGACTTTTCAACATTGCATGAGTGAAGGAGTGAGCTGCAATTAACTAGTTGAAGGCGGCTGAGACTGCTGACTCATCCTTAGCTTATAAATCTCATCTCTTATGCATTAACAACAAATTTCTAAATATAATATGCTCAAGAGAATAGGTCAAGAATATTGTATACCTATACCTACCTGATGGTTGTTGGAGAGACATGTATGTTGTTGCTGAGTTGATGTTGATGTGCAGCTGTTGGAGGACCTATATCAACCTTCCCTAAAGAATACCTGACCTTTTGACCCATTTCTCTATCATATTTCCCCTTGTATCTTCTTCTTGGCCTTCCTACAGAGATCTTGTAGTAGCTCAAAACTTCCTATAGTACTACAGGAAACTCATGTAGTAATTCAGGACAACCTCTTGTAGCAGACTTGTTTTTTCCATATCTCCCAAACGGTATAATGGATTGACCTAAAACTTTATGGGAATGTTTCCATCATAATTATGCACCTCGCCTTAAAAAGAATTTGGTCAATGGATCTACGAATCTCGAGAAAAACTAAAAATGGCTGAAGGTGATGGAGGTCCATTTCTTGGAAATTGTGCGTTGGAATTTGCTGAAATTGTTTGGGCATGTTACCATCATCCATATGCATCTACCTATCAAAAATATTTTTAAATGGATGCTTTTTTTCATGTCATGGCAAAAATAAAGTTCTTCTCTATGTATTTTTGTTTTATGTAGCAAAACAGAGCCTTCCTGTAGTTTTTTAAGACAACAAGCAAATTGAATGGGAAACGCTTAAGAACGATATGTGGATGGTGGAAATAGATGAGGGTGATATATTGGGATGGCCTTGGCCTTGTTGTAACATTTGAGAAAATGGGGACAAAGTCAAACATTTGACTTATTTTGACTAAGTTTGACCTGTTTTTTCTTTCTTTGGTGGAAACTTTTTTTTGTTCCTTGTAGATGTTGGAGAGCACCTACATTCATCAAAGAGATACATGGAGCAAGGATTTTTTTTTATTTTTTCTCCTTTTTTTTCTTCTAGGCCTACTAGCCGCCTCAAAGAGTTTTTCAACTAGTAGGTCTTCCTAGACACCTCAAAGGAGGTTTTCACCTATGATCTTTTCTTTTTTCTCTTTTTTCTTTTCTCCAACCCATTGACCACCTCATGGAGATTTTCAATCAATGAGCCAATCTAAGGCACCTCCAAGGAGGTTTTCACCTGAGATTTTTATTTTTCTTCTCTTATTTTTCATTTTTTTTTCTACCCTACCCTACTTGAAACACAAAATCACTTTAAAGTATAAGAATAATTCCAATGGAGCCATGTGCACATCAAGATGGCAAAAAAAATGATGTGGAGGCTTGAAATGTATGTATTGACATGTATCTGGATTTGAGTGATCAAATGCTTTGACTTTCATGATATCAAGCGCAGTTGAAGAAGAGAGTGTTGTTGCAACTAAGTGACTATCTGTAACCAAACCTTAATAAAAGTTTCATGCCCTTGGTTTGATTTCTTATCTGGATCATTCTTCACGTCTTCTTCTAGCATGACCTTCAAATCTTCCTCTTTTTGTTGATTGTTGTCTTGAATACATGGAGGATTTGATGGTAACCATGACAGAGGTTTTTTAATCTCTGATTTTGATGTTTGTTCTTCATCAAGTGCGGCCCATGATTATGTGGTCTTCTCATTTGAATCTTCTTCTTCTTGATGTGGTCCTTCAATTATATCAAGATAATCTCTTTTTTGCAATACCCTTCCTGAGCTATGGTGAATACCATTGAGCTTAAGAGGAGATGTTTGGAAGTGTTGTACCTCACCATTGTAAGTTGGATGAGCTACTTTAATGTGTGGGTTTGGAAATGGTGGTACAGGTAGTTGAGTGGGAGTGTATATTTGTGATGGACGTGGTTGGAGTTATGTTTGTGGTGTAGGTGAATGATAAGGATAACATGGAGTTTGGTATGGAGGATATTGAGGAAAATACTAAGGATATTGAGGATGGATCCCATAATCTCCTTGCCAACCTTGTTGCCAAGATTGGTTTTGGGGTTGAGATGACCAATGTTGCCAAGGAAAGGGTTTGTTCCAATTACTTTGAGGTGGATATGCATAACCTTGAATTAGGCTCTTGCATCATACTAGGTTAACTAGGTTTCCATGGTCCTCTTGGAGCTACATAACATAGTTGAATTGGCAATTGATTTGCTCAATTTTCCTCTTGGTAAACTTCCTTCAAGCTTGGTAATGAGGGGAAATATTTAACATCATGTGATTCTGCATGGATGACACAAAAATCAACATGTTCTTTTTTCTCATTTTGAATTCTTAACATTTGTACTTGTTTGGTTAGATTTGCTAAGAATTTCTGTTTTAAAGTCATCAAACAAATTTCCAAGTTTAGTTTGACTTACCGATCTTAATGTTGATTTCATTAATCTTTCCCTTCCTCTTGATATGTGTTTGCATGTTTCACAAATTTCCTCAAATGATAATTGGTATACATTACCTCTTCTCATGAGATCAAGGAGATCAACCCATTCATCCCTAATTGTTCTAAGTAAGATAGATTTTAGTGTTTCAGATTCTAAATGATGTAGTTTTACCCTCTTAACATTATACATGAACCTCTCTATTAGATTCTCAAGGCTCTCATCTTCCTTTTATTCATTCTAAATATTTTTTCTTTTAGATCATGATCTTTATATTTTTCTAAAAATATCTTTTGCATATCATTCCATGATCTTATTGAATTAGTCCCTAAACTC
>APFE031215040.1:0-14380 GCA_000404065.3 Pinus taeda | reverse complement strand
TTATGACCCCTTAGACTCCTATATATAGAAAGGAGGTCTTTTCATTTGTATCATCCAATAATTGTTCATTCATGTAATTTAAAGGAGGTTTCCCCCTCGAAGAGGATGAATTCTAAGGTGTTGATCTATATTTTCTATCTTTTCTTGAGTTGGTTTCATAACAGATGACCTTTTACGAAACCGTTCTTTATATTGAGTTTTGTTTACCAATATTGATTATGGAGAACTATTTACCATGTAACATGTAGTATTGACTACCTCTACTTAGAATTCTTGTCATAGTCCTGTACTATTGAGCATGCTCCTTGCCATATTCATCAATGTCCTATTTGTTCTTTCAACAACTCCATTTTGCTAATGAGTGTATGGAGTAGTCATTTGGCATACCATCCCATGATATTTGTTTAACTTCTCAAACTCTTTACCACCTAATTCACCTTTGTCATCAATTTTTAGCACCTTTACCTTCTTATCTATCTCATTTTCCACAAAAGATTTAAACTTCTAGAATTTATTGAAAATTTCAAGCTTCTTCCTTAGGAAATAAAACCATGTCCTCATAGAGAAATAATCAATGAAGTAAAGATAATATATAGGTCATCTAGAAATTGTATTAATACTAGCCCAAATATATCATTATGAACTAGCTCCAAACCCTTGTAGCACCATATGGGAATCTAACACAATTATGTTTCTCATAAAGCAAATTTTTATAGAAATAAACTTCTAATAAGTTACCAAATAAGTCTTTGACCATACCTTTTCTTCACATATCTCAGAGTCCTTTCTCTCCAATGTGTCCCAACCTCTAATAGCACATCATGGTTTTTTTGATTAAACAAGAGGTTGACTCATCAGTTTTAGGAACCATTGTACTATAACAACCCCTTGGGTCAATATGTGCTAAAATATTGTACAATTTCCCAATATCAACACCTCTCATCAACACCATCACACCATGAACTGTGTTACACGAATCTTTCCCAAATATGGTATGCACACTTGCACCACCTATTCGACCATCAAATATTAGATTCCTAGCTAAACCTAGAAATTTAGTACCCTTGGAAAAGTCTACTTTGAATGTCCTTCAATATTAGTCAAACTTGAACTTGAATGACTATCTTGGTTGTCAATTTATCCCATATGTATACATCCACTTCATCATATTATTCATATTCACAAAACCATTTCCTGTGGAGTGTCATATGATAGGGTGCTCTTGAGTTAATTAACCATGCCTTGCGATATGACTATGTACTTGTCAAGGATAAATACACATCCCCTCCTACATCCAAAGAAGTAATTCTTCTATTCAACTGCTCATTGGATCCCTTGCTTTGTTTAGCAATATTTGAATTACAAAATATTTGGTAATAACCTACTTTACCACATTTCAAACATCTTGTTGACTTAGTAAGAGACATAGAACTTTATACTTACCTAAATATCCCTTTGGAGAATTTTCGTTTACCTCTTTCAATTGGTCAACCTATTACCAACAATACATATTTGGCCAACCCTTCCATGTGCCTTTGCCTCACCTCCTCTAATAATAGAGATCCCACTAGATCATCAAGAGTTAATGTGCTCATATTCTAATAGCCATGACTAGACTATCCCATGAGTTTGGCATTAAACACGATAGAATGATAAACTTTTCCTCTTCTATAGTAGAAATATCTACACTCAATTGTTGGCCAATCATAGTGTTGAATGCATGTATTTGTTTTGTAATCGAATCACCCTCTCATCCTCTTGAAAGTGCCTTCCCTCATGACATGTAACATACCCCAACCCACTTTCAACTTATTCGGGTTTGTGCTAAGGCCCAACTCCATGTGAGTTACCCCTGACAACCTGTAATATGTAAAATTCCCCTTTTCTTCTGATGGATTCAAGCATAATATGATGCACATATAAACATATTCTAAAATACTTTACATGTGCACATGCATATTATAACATGAATATGCTCCTTAAATATGGTTTAAAATATAATTCATAAACACGTAAAACATTGTAGTGAAAAAATAAACATAATAGATAAATACTTATTTTTTAGTTTGTGTGCAACTGGCTACATGCCTTTGACATTCCACCCAACAATGGACTATGTTATTCATTTTCCTTCAATACCAGGTTGCCCCTAAGTTGAGGCTTTGACTCCACGGGGCATCAGATTTCCCAAAATCTTGGTACAGGCTCAGTACAATCAACTAGCCAAGGTACTAAACCTGGTAGCCTCCAACTAGTAGGCTCATATCCTCCATCAAACCCTATATTGGATGAATAAGGATGTTCCAGAGTCCCATGACTTCCAAGAATTTCACTATCGTCATGGGTTTTCCATGTATCCTTCCAGGCCTTCACATATCTAAGGTACCAAACCCAATAATCGCCAACCAACAGGCTCACATTCCCCATTATCTTGCACCCAAGTGACACACACCCTTCTCAAAAGTTTGTAGTCCTTTGGGTTGTGTTGCCACTTTTTAGGGTGCTGATGGTTCAAAATGTAATTCATAAATACATAAAACGTTGCAGCAAAAAAATAACCATAATAGGTAAATACTTATCTTTAGTTTGAGTGCAAATAATTGTAAGTCTTTGATGTTCCACCCAACCATAGATTACGTTGTTCATTTTCTTTCAACAATAGGTCACCCCCAAGCTAGGGATTTGACTCCATGGGGAATTAAATTGCCCAAAATCCTGGTTCATGCTTAGTATTATCAACCAAACAATGTAGTAAACCCAACAACCTCCAACTAATAGACTCACAACCCAAAAAACCTTTATCTTGGCTCCCCAAAGATGTTCAAGAGTCTTGTAGCTTCTAGGAGTTTCACTACACTCATTAGTCTTCTAGGTACCCTTAATAGCCCCTACACATCCAAGGTACTAAACCCAAAATCCTCCAACCAATAAGCTCACATTCCCCATCAGCCTTAACCCAAGTGGTGCACAACCTTCTTTACACCTACAACCCCTCAAGTTGTGCCACCATCTTCTAGGATGGCTTACTTATCCAAATAGGAAATTTCTAGAATCCTATGGTTTCTAGGATTTCCATTTCCCTCATGGGTCTTCCAAGTACCCTTATATGCTCTCACCCCATTGCTATCTACCCACCTTTTTTTGTTACCTACCATAAAGGATGAATAGGAATAATCCACCATCATAATGCCAACATGCTCATTTTTATATGCATGTCCTTCTTCTGCCACTTTTCATCCCTAAGCCACTTAATGGAACTTGGTTATATGCATGTGCACATTTGAATGATTATTAAATCATATGTGCCTCATTTTACCCATCCATGGAGTCTCAGATGCTCAAATGTTTTACATCTTATCAGTTTGCAACCATTATATATATTTTCATTAAAATTCATGTATTATAATAATTACAATTTTAGTACCTTTGGCCTCAAAACACATATTCAATTAAAAACATGTGCACCTGGGCATACCATCTCCAAAACACAAACATACATGTACACAAGAACAATTTCCCTCAAAATAAATCCTTGACTCACTAGCCTACGTTTCACATATATATGTTATTTTCATTCCAGGGGTCAATTAGGGGTGTTACATTCCCCTCCCCCTTATATAGGAACTATCCCTAGTTCACTATATATACACATATATAACAATTTTATCAAAAAATATGAAGGTATTCTTCCCTCATTATATTCTCATGCTTTCATGTAGCACCTTTAGGACCAAAATGGGTCCACTTCACCTTTACCAAGATGATGTCTCGATTCTTAAGCACCTTACTTTCTCATCCAAAAACTACACTAGTTGGACCTGAAAGTCTCCCCTGGGCATCATCGAAATCACGTTCCAATAAATCACATGGTTAGCATCAGGAAAATATGTTTTAAGCAATGAAACATGAAAAACATTATGAATGTGCATGGATGTTGGCAATGTAATCTTATATTCCAATGTACCAATCCTCTCTAATATTTCAAATAGTCCACAATATCTTGGTATTAGAGCAGGTCCTTCAGAAGAAGCTTTATTGCTTGAAGGAAGATTCATCAAGATGAGAAATCAAGAGGGAGTAGCATCTATCAGGCCACCATTTTTTAATCGAACCAACATGGTTTTCTGGAAAGTCAAAAAAAGGGCTTATCAATAGTCATTTTGAGATGATGTTTGGGCAATCGTTGAAGGAGGCTATTAATATCCGTCCTCCATTCCTACACAAAAGAAAAAAAAAAAAATATGAGACCAATGCAAAGGATATCAACGCTCTGTTGGAAATCTTGGAAGAATCATAATTAGTGAAGGTTATGTAGCTAAATACAACAAAGGCTATATGGGACAAGATCATCCAAAGTTATGAAGGTGATACTAAGTTAAAGAGTGCCAAACTTAAAACATTTAGAATTCAATATGAAACTCTCAAAATGCATAGTGATGAAAGTATTGAAAGTTTCTTTCTTAGGGTAGAAAAGATCATTAATTCAATGAGAAATATTGGTGAAGTAAAAGATTCAATGCATGTTGAGAAAATCCTAAGATCTCTAACCCCAAAACTTGATTCAAAAGTATCTTCTATTGAAGAAATGCAGGATTTGAAGAGCCCTATTGTTGAACAACTTCATGGGATCTTCACATCTTATGAAATGAGAAAGGGGGGTCCCTCGAATATCAGAGAAGCAACATTCAAAGCTACTTCTAAGGAAAAAAAAAAGGAGGAGCTTAAGGGATCAAGTTACGTATCAAATGAAGAAGAGGAAAAAATTGTAAAGAAACTCCAAGTAGGAACTGGTAGATTTAGAGGTAAGCTTCCTTCCAAATTCTTTTCTTGCGGAAGGGTTGGTCATTATGCTACTAAATTCCCTTATAAATAAATCCACAAAAAAGGGAAGAATTCAGCAAAAGTAAATTTTAGAGGAAGGTTTGAAAATAAGAAACCTTTCTACACACACAAAGATAGTGATGGTCTTTCGAATGGTGAAGAAGGTGAGTCTGATCAAGAATATCAATTACTTATGGCATTTGAAGATAAATGTTTTGATGATTCTGATGATGTTTTTATGGATTCCCTAGAAGAAATGGATAATCTCATTGAAGAAATAACGCAACTTAAAAATCATCTAGAAGAAGCTAAATTAGCAGAAGAGGGAATGAAGAAACAAATTCTAGAAAGGGAGAGGCATAATGAAAAGTTATAACTATAAATAGTAAGTCTAAGAAAGGAATTTGAGAAAAAAAAGGTCTAAACCTTAGATTTACTAAAGGATCTGAGACTCTAGAAGAAATCATCAAAGTACAATGCTCTCCTCTAATAAAATCAGGTCTTGGATACAATGGAGAATCAACAAAGCTTGTAAAATATTCTGAAACAAGTACAAGAACTATCTCAATGTAGTAAAGGAAAGAAGTCAACAAAATTCCAACTCTCAGTAAAGGAATGAGAGATCAAATGTCTCTCAGATAAGCCATCCTTACGACACTCAAAATGGAAATGATACAAAAAGGTACTATTCTCCTAGGAATTTCTACTTCAATGGTCAATGCTTCACTTGTCATAATTTTAGTCATAAGGTTGCTCAATGTGTCACTTATAAAACTATCATGACTAGAGAAGCAAGAAAAAAAATAATGAGATTGGGTTAAAGAAATACTCTTACAATAATTTCTCACCTCTCCAAGATGAAACAAAATGTTCCTTTTGAAATAAATTTCGGCATAAAGAGACTAAATTTAGAAGTAGAATGAGACCAACTCTCCAGAATAAACAAAAGGCAACAACATCCAAGGTATGGAGAAATAAAACCATAGAATATGAAAATTGTGGCTTATCTTTGTTGTAGGAGATCAAGAAAATCTATGGCACATTGAAAATGGATTCTCAAAGCATATAACATGTGATAAAGATAAGTTTGTGTCCTTTAATGAAATAAATAAAGAAAAGAATGCAACCTTTGGAAATAACTCACTTGCTACTATTAAATGGAAAGGAACTCTTTTGCTAAAGGATAAGGTTAAAGATGGAAATGTTTTGTTTGTTGATGGATTAAGACATAACTTGTTGAGTGTTAGTCAAATATGTGACCAAGGGCATGAAGTTTTTTTTTTTTTCAGATCAAAGAATTGTGTGGTACATAATCTTGATACAAGTAAGATCATAATAAATGGAACAAGAAATCCATGTAATGTTTATGTATTGGAAGGTGACCAAGAGCATTGTTACTTGAGAAAATCAGAAGAAAGATGGCTTAAGCACAAAATATTGGGGCATCTAAGCTTCACCCAATTACAAAAGTCAAGAAGAATGGGAGCAGTGCGTGACTTGCCTAACATCTCTTTGCCAGAAAAAAAACATATGCAAATCATGCCAATTCGGTAAGAAAACCAGAGTTCAGTTTAATGCTAAAGAAGGTACTTCAAATAAGCCACTTGAACTTATTCATACTGATTTGTGTGGTCATATGAGAAAGAAGTCTCCTCGAGGTGAACAATACTTCATATTATTCATTGATGATTTCACTAGAATGTGTTGGATTGGCTTATTGAAACATAAAGATGAAGCATTTGATAAATTTAAAGTATTGAAAGCTTTAGTAGAAAATAAGTTTGATTTAAAAATCAAATGTCTTAAATCTGATAGAGGAGGAGAGTTTATATCAGATGACTTTTTCAACTTTTGTGAGAAACATGGTATTAAGAGGCAATTTTCTATAGCTAAAAATCAATAAAATGTAGTGGAAAAAATAATGAACAGAACAATCCAATAAATGGCACATGCCATGCTTGATGAGTCTAGAGTGCCTCATACATGTGGAGGGGAAGCAACACATACAACCATGAAGATCCTCAACAAAGCTCACATTCAAGTAAATAGTTATAAAATTCCTTGTGAAGTATGGTTTGGTAAGCCTCCAACTGTTAAACAATTTAGAGTTTTTGGAAGCAAATGTTACATAAATAATAATGATGATAAGCTTGGAAATTATGAATCTAGAGATGATGAAGCAATTCTCATTGGATACCCCTCTAGAAGCAAAGGATATAAATGATACAATAAAAGGCTTCAAAAGATTGTTGAATACATTGATGTTGTAATTGATGAAGCATCCATAGGTACCAAAAGAGAAGCACCAACAAATGACGAACTTGTTTCTACAACAGGCCAAGATGTTGTAGGAGAGGGAACCAATGAAGCACCAGAAGAAGGAATTGAAAACATGGAAGCATCAGAAAAGACTCTGTCAAGGTGTTTTAAAAAAAATCATCTGAAATCTAAAATTCTAGGTGGAAAGGAAGCTGGAGTACAAACTAGAAGAACTCTTGTTGGAACTTCCAGTTACCTAGCCTTACTATCCACAATTGAACCTCAAAATGTAAATCAAGAAAATAAAGATGAATGTTGGGTTAAAGCAATGGATGAAGAACTTGATAAAATAGAAAAGAACCATACATGGTAGTTATTACCAAGGCCTCATAATAAAACAATTATTGGGACAAAATGGGTGTTCAAAAACAAACTAAATGAAAATTGAGAAGTGATTAGAAATAAAGAAATACCTTTTTTCAAAGGATACACTCAATAGGAAGGAATAGATTTTGAAGAAACATTTTCACCTGTAGCTAAACTTGAAGCCGCAAGAATGTTTCTTTCACTTTCAAGATTTATAACTTCAAAGTATTTCAAATGGATGTTAAATCTACATTTTTAAATGGGCATTTAGAAGAAGTTTATATTGAACAACCTAAAGGATTTATTCTAGGCAATGATAAAAATATTGTTTGCAAGATTAAGAAGGATTTGTATGGATTAAAACAAGCTCCTTGTGTATGGTATTCTCATCGTGAAACATATCTTCAACAAAGAGGGGTCAACAGACGACAAACTATCTATAACATTTGATACATATAAACTTCTAATAGTTTTTATTTATGTAGATGGCATCATATTTGGAAGTAATGTAGAAGCTATGAGTCAAGAATTTGCTTCTATTATGCAACAAGAATTTGAGATGTCTTTACTTGGTGAACTAGCATACTTTCTTGGTCTTCAAGTTCAACAAACAAAAAATGGTATCTTTCTCTCACAAACCAAGTGCCTGTTAGAAAATTATATATTACAGAGCAATGGAACACATAAAATATATTGCAGAAATATAAATACAACATAAAATAAGAGAGACACAGATATACGTGGTTCACCTAATTTGGGCTACGTCCACAGAGAACAACCAGCCCATCCTTTTATATTATCCATCAAACTAAAGAGATACAACCTATAACAGATCTATTGTAATTCCCTCTTCACTCTCACACAATCTCCTCTCTTTATCACTCAGAATACAGATCTACATAGATGCAATACAACTCCCTCATATATAGTGAGGGGTTGCCTTCTAGGGCAAAAAACCCTAAATTAAACATAACTTCTACTGTTAGATCTCTACCTAATGAATGGCCTAGATTGACTACGAAATTACAACATTTTACAACACAATTTTACATCTATTTTTAGCTTCGGGGGCGTTGCCCCCGATCCCCCGCCAAGTGCTCCTAAATATCACTGCCACCCCCTGGACCCCCCTTGCAGCACACATTTATGGGCGGCATTACCGCCACATTACAAACTGGGGTCCAATGCAGTGATACCTCTGAATAAAGAAGATAATCAGGCTCCAGACCCAACAATACCTCAAGCAGATTTTGAAGAAATATGGAATGGAAGACTGCAATCCTATATGTAGACAAATGGTAGTAGGATGCAATCTTATTTCACATGATGATTCTCGTTCAGTGAATCAACCAGAATACAAATATATGATTGGAAGCTTTATCTACCTTATAGGCATGAGACCAGATATTATGCATGCTATTAGGATTGTTGGATGATTTCAAGCAAAATCCTAAAGAAAATCATCTCCATGCAGTCAAGAGGATATTCATGTATTTACAAGGAACACAAGATTTTGGTCTATGGTTTCCCAAAGATGCAAATTTTTCACTTCATGCTTACACAAACGCAGATTGGGTAGGTAATATTGATGATCGAAAGAGTACTACTGGAGGAGAATTTTATTTGGGACCTCGCTTCGTATCATGGCTAAGAAAAAAACAAAGCTCTAATCCTTTATTTACTACCGAGGCAGAATATGTTGCTGCTGCATCTTGCTGTACTAAAATTTTATGGATGACACAAACATTGCAAGACATTCAAATCACTTGTCATCAACCTATACCTATTCTATCTGATAATACTAGTGCCATAGGTATCTCAAAAAATCCTGTCATGCACTAAAAAACCAAACACATTCCCATAAAATATCACTTTCTGAGAGAACAGGTGCTTGAACAAAAGGTCAAACTAAAATATGTTCCTTCAAAGGAAGAAGTTGAAGATATATTTACAAAGCCACTTCCATGTGATTCCTTTGAATATGTCAGACATAAATTTGGAGTGGTCTATGCCTCATCACTTTATTAATTATTCTAATAGATATTTCATGTTCAGGGGGATCTGGGACTAGAAATTATTATAGTTTAATTTCTATACATAGATCTCATGAAGGGAATTCACGTATATACGCAAGTTTGGTTCTAGATAGTATCATATGTTTCTCTATGATGAATAAACAGTGGGACAGTCTCAAGGAGAGGTTATGGCATATTTTAGTCAGTTACTCTTTGGCCCTCTCATTCTGGTATTGGTTGGTTACAGTCTGTTGATATTCAAATGCTACTGAGAAGTGATATTGGCTTATTATGGTTGGTGTTGTTGTTGTTTTGATGTTACTAATTAATGAGTTGGATGTGATCAAACTTGACAGTGAATAAGTTGGAATAGGTTCAGGGAGAGCATTTGTTATATTTCTAGATGTTCATTGTTGGGATTATGATTTATTGAGAATTCCTTGTTACATAATGATACTTATGATTGATGATGTTGTAGATGACACTTTTTCTACTGACATTATGCATGATGTATATATGTTTCTTAAGAAGATGATTATGTTATGCTACTTTATGAGTATGATACATGATGATGTTGCAAGACCTTATATGGTATATGATGGTTGTTAAAGACCCTTATGGTCTTTCTTTGATTTTGGTCACAAATATCATATTTGTCTCTTGATGTAAAGGTCATGTAAATATTGATGATGTATTCATTATAAATTTTAGTCACATTTGGACTATTGGGGTCAAGTCAATTATGTATGTGATCCCATTATTTTGGGCATTCGATGTAATATTGAGTTAAATATGTAACCCCATTATGTTCAATGATTAATGTAATTATGAGTCCTTGGTGACAGGAAATTTCATATTTGGTTGAGTCATAAATTCATGTACTTCCTCAAAAATCTTCCAGAAGATTTAACATATTCTCAAGGGGAGCATGGTCAATGTTCATATTCAATAGATCATACCTACATTGATCCTCTCTATAAAGGGTAAAGAAGTATTTATTCAGCATTGATCAACCCTTTTCCCTTGAAGTAAAAAGGGGAGCTTAAGAAGGATTTGTATGGATTAAAACAAGCTCCTCATGCATGGTATTCTTGTCTTGGCAAATATGTTCAACAACAAGGTTTCAAAAAGGGGTAAGCAGACAAAAACCTATATATAATATTTGATACAGATAAACTTTTAATAGTTTCTATTTATGTAGATGACATCATATTTGGAAGTAATGTAGAAACTATGTGTGAAGAATTTGGTTCTATTATGCAACAGGAATTTGAGATGTCTCTACTTGGCAAACTAACATACTTTCTTGGTCTTCAAGTTAAAAAACAAAGAATGGTATCTTTCTCTCGCAACTAAGTACCTCAAGAAGATTTTGAAGAAATATGGAATGGAAGACTACAATCTTGTATGCACACAAATGGTAATAGGATGCAATCTTAGTTGACATGATGATTCTCATTTAGTGAATCAACCAGAACACAGATCTATGATTGGAAGCTTTCTCTACTTTATAGGCATGAGACCAAATATTATGCATGCTATTGAGATTGTTGGACAATTTCAAGAAAAATATAGAATAAAATCATCTCCATGCAGTCAAGAGGATATTCAAGTATTTATAAGGAACTTAAGATTTTGGTCTATGGTATCCCAAAAATGTATATTTTTCACTTCATTTTTACACAAACACAGATTGGTCTAGTAATATTGATGATCGAAAGAGTAGTAGAGGAGGATAATTTTATTTGGGACCTCGCTTGGTATCAATGTTCAACAAAAACAAAGTTCCATTGCTTTATCTTAGAATATGTTGTTTTTGCATCTTGTTATACTCAACTTTTATGGATGATGCAAAGATTTCAAGACATTCAAATCACTTGTCCTAAACCTATACCTATGATATATGATAATACTAGTGCCATAAGTATCTTGAAAAATCTTGTCATGCACTCAAAAACCAAGCATATTCCCATCAAATATCATTTTTTGAGAGAATAGGTGCTTGACCAAAAGGTCAAACTAGAATATGCTGCTTCAAAGGAACAAGTTGAAGATATATTTACAAAGCCACTTCCACGTTATTCCTTTGAATATCTCAGACATAAACTAGGAGTGGTCTATGCCTCATCACTTTGTTAATTATTCTGACAGATATCTCATGTTCAGGGGGAGCTGAGACCAAAAATTATTATAGTTTACTTTCTGTACACAAATATCATGAAGGATAGTCATGTATATACGCTAGTTTGGTTCTAGATAGTAGCATATGTTTCTCTATGATGAAGAAACATTGGGACAATCTTAGGGAGAGGTTCCGACATATTTTAGTCAGTTACTCTTTGGCCCTCTCATTTTGGTGTTGGTTGGTTATAGTTTGTTGACATTAAAATGCTACTTAGAAGTGATATTGGCTTATGATGGTTATGAGTTGTTTTTACTATTTTTAAATTACTAATTAATGAGTTGGATGTGATCAAACCTAACAGTGAATAAATTGGCACAGGTTCAGGGGGAGATTTTGTTAAATTGCTAGACATACATTGTTGGCATTATGATTTCTTGAGAATTCATTGTTACATAATGATGCTTATGATTAGTGATGTTGTTGATGAAACTTTTGTTACTAAAATTTTGGATGATGTCTATATGTTTCTTAAGAAGTTGATTATGTTATGCTTCTTTATGATGATGATACATGATGATGATGCATGATCCTGTATGGTATATGATGGTTACTAAAGACCCTCATGGTCTTGCTTTATTTTTGGTCATAATATCATATATGTCTCTTTATGTAAAGGTCATGTAAAGACCAATGATGTAATCATTATAAATTTTAGTCATGTTTAGACTATTGGGGTCAAGTCAATTATGTACATGATCCCATTATTTTGGGAATTTGATGTAATATTGAGTCAAATATGTAACCCCAATGTGTTGGGTGATTAATGTAAGCATGAGTCCTTGGTGATAGGAAATGTCATATTTGGTTGAGTCATAGAGTCATGTACTTGCTCAAAATTCTTCGAAAAGATTCAACATATGCTCAGGGTGAGCATGGTCAATGTTCATATTTATTAGATCAAACCTACATTGGTCCTCTCTACAAAGGGTAAAGAAGTATTTATTTAGCATTGATAAACCCTTTTCCCTTGATGTAAAAGGGGGATAGTAGCTTGGTGATTGGAGGAAAATGCTTGGAGAGACACTTGGAATGTCTACAAATGTGTTTACAGGTATCTACAGGTAGTGTTGACCAAACACCAAAGTGTTTACCATCAAGTCTAAAGGGGGATATTGTTGGCATTATGATTAATGTGTTGTCCTTGATGGAAACCTACTGAATAAAGTTGTCAACATGATGGTTATGTAGATGCTACATGTTAGATAGACAAAGGAATATTAGTTCAGAGACAAAGGAATGATAAAAATTAAGTTTGGAAAGTATACACGGTACTCTGAATAAAGGCCGCATACATACGCGGGTATGGTAAAGAAAAGTTGCATATAGTTTCCGCACCATGGTATTGTTAATACCAAGGATCTTTACCATGGTATTGGCCCATAGTAATGGGTGCAACAATGAATATTTGATCCCGTCAAAGAATACCATCAACATTACTAAGGGATTGGGCTAAGGTATTGGCTAAGGCCTAAGCTATATAAGATATGGAGATCAAAGTGTTAGGTGTTAAAGTTTTGTGCTTTCTATGAATGAATTGCTCTGAAATAGGTGTGCACCTAGGACCAAGGAAAATAAACAGATCTGAAAAATCTGAAGTATGGTATTATATGTACTTGCTTGATTTTCTTATTAAAAATATATAATTGTGATAGATATGTGGTGTTAATGATACTCTAACATGAATACGAGACAATAAGGGGTGTGAAGTATATTCTATGATTGCAGTGAAAGCATGACTTAGTGATTTAAGATTTATATGCTAGTTTACCTCTAAAAGATTACGTACATATGTAGATCTTCATCTGAATAGTCGCGTATATTTTCAGTAGTATCGACGCATATGTACATAGGTATCTAGTATGAAAGACGCGCACATACACAAGAGTACTTTATAAGAGTTGCATACATATGCTAGGGTTTTGTAGGATGAGATGATGATAATGGTTGATCGTTTCTGTTATGTTTACTACTTTCTGTTGATGAAGCCTTTCTTATAATAATCTGTGTTTGATAGTACTATTTGGGATGAATTTATTATGAATTAGAAGTTGACTAAGTGATGATACTATTGTGTGATAATTTGTAATTGGTTCAGTGATTTATGTTGGCTTCAATATCTCTTTGGGTGATTGATTCAGTAGCACAGTGATTCAGACTCAATTATTAATATTTTGAGATCTGTACATGAGAATTATTCAGGAGAAGCATGTACATACGTAGTAATGATCAATAATTGTAGTGTATACAATCTGATGAATTTTTTCTCAGGATTTGCAGTAGAAGAAATTTGTTTCTATGCTGGTTAATAAGGTTTGACTTGGTATATTAATGAATGGGTATGTATTGGTATGATTTATTTTGAATTGATAAAGTTGCATTGGTTACATTAAAAGATTTTATGATCCAGTATTTGAGTAGTTGATTTCAGAATTATTGAGAGTGGATCTAGTTTGAAACATTATGAAAAGTGATCCACAAAGAGATAAGGATAACAATCTTCATAAGGGGGTTGTATCTCCCTTTGAGTAAGAGTAGGAAAATGAGAGAAGGTTGTAGGATTTTGCAGGTAGAAGCCTACGTATTGGTTAAAGTTTGCTCCAGTACAAGATTGGAAAAATATTATTTTTAACTAGCATTTGCACCAGATGTTGCAAAGGAAACGCCGTAAGGCATAAATTGAAGAACGCAAATACAACAAAAAAATACTTTCATAAAAAATAAAAATACTTATAAT
>APFE031215034.1:0-19221 GCA_000404065.3 Pinus taeda | reverse complement strand
ATTAAATATTTGGCTGGGATGACAGTGGTATATTCAAAATGAGTAGCTGGTGAGGTAGAGTTCACTCTGGGATTACTGATGTTGTTTAGCCTAGATGTAGAGGTTTTCTGGGTGGCATTCAAAACCGAGTGAGTGGTTTGGGTGAAATGGATGCCATTTCCCAAATCCACGCAGTTGAGAAGCGAGCAACATCGCCCTGTGACTATGTGGGTGTTCGGCTCCTCAGCTTGAGGGGGGCAAGAGCATCTAAGTGGGGAGGGGGAGAATGAATTCTGGCTAGTGTTTGCCTTGGCCTTAAGCCTGCTGTAGCTATCTTGACTTGAGCACCAGATTAACGGTGCCTGTAGGTTGAAGGTGCTGTGCCAAAAATTGGCATGGAGGAGGACGCAGGTGGCTATGTGGCTTTGCCGCCTGCTGTTCTCCTGTCTTATCTTCATTAATTTCTAATTAATCACCCACATCCGGGTATCAAAACTTTGTTTATTAGCATTAAATATGACATAAAATGTATTAAATTCATCTATAACACTTGAATTTTCCTTAGTCACAGTAGATTCATTTGCTTCTTCAGTATGCTCAGACTGCTTATCTACTAACAAGGTATCTATGAAACTAGTCATCATAGCATTCATTGGGGACTTGTCTTCTTTGAATGCTTCACTTGATGGTAAGTGAAATAGTTATCCATGCCCCAACTTTCAACATTGAACATTGATTTTGAGCTCTGAGCGATCTTAGCTAGTTGGTAATTGTTGTTATTTTTAAATAAAGTTGGCTTAAAAGACTTACTGTTGGTAGATTCCTCATTTGACCTTCTCTTTAATTCAAATACTTCATTAGTGAGTAACTTCAAAGACTTGGCAAATCTTTCCATATCAAATGAATCCTTTTCTTTAGCTTTAGTAGAAGAGGCTTGGATTTTCTTAACAATGTCCTTGTAGTCTTGTAACAACCCTGGTGAAAATTCCATGTAATAAAAGTTAATAAAGACAAAATAATAACCATGGTTATGGGACACTTATTCCAAGTTGAATGTTGGGCAAGACATCCTAGTGTGGGTGTTCATTTGGTTTATTTTGGCTAAGGAAATTGACAAAGGAAATGGAAAAGGTGTTGGAAAGACAAAATGGAATTAATTCACATTTTATTTATGAAAATAAAGGAAATTAGGAGAAAATGAAGGTGAAAGGTCATAGGTTGCATGTGAGGAGGAAAATAAAGGAAAATAATGGAAAATGAGGAAAATAGAGTCCTCATTAATAAAAAGGCTTCTGAGGATCAGTTGGTACCTTTTGTCGGATTAGTCTTGGAGCTCTCACTCTATTCTCTCTCTCTCACACTCTTGGAAACTTAGAGTTTTCTTGGAGCACTTCAGCATTAGATCAAGATAAGAAAACAAGGCAAGAGGAAGCAAAGATAAAGCAAGGAAGAGAATGATCTAACAACTACAACGAGGTTATTTGCAGGTATCAATTTGCATGTGTGATTTCCTTGCTAGGTTTTTCATGCATGGTTATGTGTTTACTGGGTCCTTTTGTTGTCATGGGCATGGGTTTTTCTAGGTGTAACAATGTTTTCAAACCTAGCCTTTCCATTTCTAGATCGCCATGGTGTGGTGGATTCTTTTGTATGTGGTTGAGTTAGATTTTTGGATGGACTCGAAGATGACTGGGGTGCTCCCAAGATTTTCAGAAGGCCTGGGAATCGTGAGATGAGATACCCAGTAAAACCTGAATGTGAACACCTCAATTGAGCCTAGGAATCCCTTGATCGGTGAATGGTGAGATACATGGTAAATCTCAGTGATGTATACCCTTGATTGGGCCTAGGAGTCCTGGGATGGGATACATCGTAAAGCCCAGAAAGTGGAGACCTCATAGGCCTAGGAATCCCTTGACCGATAATGGCGGGATACACGGTAAAGCTGAGAGGTTGGGACAGAAAAATCCATCATGGTGTAGGTGGAGAGATATGGTGGCATCCATGCTATTTTTTGGCCTAGTGATCCGGTGAGGATTGTGGTAAAGCCTGGAATTGTATGTTTATTATTTATGGCCTAGTTATTTGGTGGGGATTACGGTAAAGCTTGGTTCTATTGTTGAGGGTGAGGTGGTGTAGCCTTGGGAAGCCGTGGTTGATTTTGGTTATAAGTCCCACATTCATGCTTGGAATATGGCACGAGGGTGATTGGCTAAAAGAAAGTTTTGGTTCAGCCAATCTATGGTCAGGTGGTATGTGGAAGTCTTGAACTTGGCTGGCCTAATCATTCATTAATAATAACTATTTCTCCTTGGTATTTTATGAGAAAATATACTGGCTCATATGAGGCATTTATGGATGATGTATCCTTGTTATTTATGTTGGTTATATGTTGTTTATGAGCATGTTTTATGACAATGATGATGTATGGTTCTCATCATGTTTTGATTTGTAAATGAATCTACAATTAATATATTACCTAATAGATGATAATGTGGCTAATTTGATAAGGCATCAATTCTTGTTAGCAAATCTTAGATAAGTATGAGACCCCTATGCTTAGATATGTTGTTATGATCTGTAGAATGCATATTTGTGACATGTTTGATGAAATGCCTGTCATTGATAATAGGGGTCCATCCAAGTATTTGTTTAATTATTTGCATTTGTATCATTGCTTCGATGTTAGTTTTAATTCTTGAAAGTTTCATGGAGTTCTGGGCAGAGGTATGAGTCATAACCCTAAAAAAGTGGCACAAAATTCGGGGTCGCAGGCTTAGAAATAGCTAAAAAATAACCCAGTCACTTGCATGCCCATGTTGTGAGAGTGACTCGAGGGCCTCAACTAGTTTTTTGGGGTAAACACACGAAAAGAGGCTACTACGATCTAATTCAACTCCCCATGTGCAACTAAGGAAGTGGAACTGACATAACACAAGCAATCTAACCTTCTACACATACCACAAAACCTACACAAGCCAACCAACCCTTCCAAGTGATCAACCTTTGTGACAACTTGACACTTCACTTCCCTAGAGCCTCAGTCACATGCATGCCCATGTCATGGGAGTGACCGAGGCTCTAGAGAAGTGAAGTGTCAAGTTGTCACAAAGGTTGATCACTTGGAAGGGTTGGTTGGCTCGTGTAGGTTTTGTGGTATGTGTAGAAGGTTAGATTGCTTGTGTTATGTCAGTTCCACTTCATTAGTTGTACATTGGGAGTTGAATCAGATTGTAGTAGCCTCTTTTCATGTGTTTACCCCAACAAACTAGTTAACTTGGGTAAATTTGGGAGGAGGGTGTTACAAAGTGGTTTCAGAGCATGGTCCACCCCTTGGATTGGATGGGTGGTGTTTGTTGGTCATACATTCATGTCAGTTGTATATGTGTTACGTATACTTATGGTCTATGTGCTTGTTGCATATGAATGGTGTTGGTCATTGTTGTAATGATGTCACCATGTGAAAGTGGATGTTGTGTTGTTGGATGTATTTATCATGAGTATAAGTCAGTTATGCATTGGTTATGCATGTCAGTGTTTATATGTATCATGTATGCATGCATGACATCCATATGTTGATTATACATACAATGATATGGGTGTAGTTGTCATGCATGAGGTCATGATGTGTGGTTGATATGGTCATGCATTGATGACTGGACTATGGTTAGAATGATATATATGTGTTGTTATGATTATGTTTATACATGTATTTTGATAATATAGTTGATCTTATAGATGAGGTATCTTGCCTAAACTATACAAAGGTATGTTTATTATGTTTATATTTTGGGTTAGCTGACATGGTATGCTCTACAGGAAGAAAAAAACAAATATGACTAGCAATATGGTAGACTACAGTTCCCAAGACTCTCCCTATGGATCAAATGAGAAATGTGGTGTTTGGCATTCTTCTAACTTAACAAACACATTGATAATATTGAAGGAACAATTAAGGAGTTTCAAGGCAAATATACATAATCATGTAGGCACGGGAGAAATAAGCAGAAGTCAATGCATCTTTCCTTCAAAGTTTGTCAGACTTGTAGATGCAGGGACCACTTTGGATCAACCATGGATAAGAGAATAGGACTAATGGGTCATATGATAGCAGATCTCATGGTGGGCACAAGTCATATAAGGATGAAATGGTTAGAGATGGAAGGTTCTTGGATACTCTAGATCAGAGAGGCGATGGACACATGTACTATTCTAGTTCTACTCTGACAGGAACTATGATCATCATTGTTATCATCCTTACAAGAAGAGTGACAGGGGATATTTTTTGGATGAGTTTAAGAAATATAATCCACCTACCTTTGATGGATATTTGAATAAGTCAAGGGATGAAGGGGCTTGGTTACTTGGGATGAAGAATTTCTTTGAGTTGCATAATTGCATAGATAATATGAAGGCCAGACTAGCCATCTTTAGCCTGAAAGGTAAATAAGACATCTAGTTGGAAGATGTGAAGTGAGTTAGAGATATCTGTACATAAGAGTTGAGTTGGCATGAATTCAAGAGACCTTTTAGGAAGAAGTACTTATCAGAGAGGTACTATGACAACAAAGACCTTTCAAGAAGAAGTACTTATCAGAGAGGTACTATGACAACAAAGACCTTTCAAGAAGAAGTACTTATCGGAGAGGTACTATGACAACAAAGCCAAGGAATTTTATGAGATAAAAATGAGATAAATGAGAGCTGAGGAGTATACAACTAAGTTCCTAGAGATATTTTTCTGTGGATTTTATTAGCATTTAAGGTTCAGATTGAGTATGATGAGCCTCGATCATTGGATGAAGTTGTTGGAAAATTGAAGCATTGTTATGAGAAGTTAAAGCATAAGACAAAATCTCAGTAAGGTTGGAAATGGAAAGACAAAGCTAAAGGTAAATGGAATTTGAAAAGAACAAGGCCTCAAAATGCATAAGAGAAAGATAATGTTGCACCATACAAGGAGTTCAACATAGCTAGACAGAAATATGGGTCACAACAGAAGAATAAAGGTTATGGTATTAGATGGTTGGAGTGTCGGATATGTGGTAAAGATCATCTCAAGAGATATTGCCTGTAGTATCATGGTGGTAGGCCTCAGATTTATAATGCACAAGAGGCACAGGGTTTTGGGGATACTAGAACTCCCTCCAATTATGGATTGAATTAGGGTAGAAGACTGTGATACCAGAATGATGCTTTACCTTCTGGAGTGTATGAAAAAAATCTATAAGAAACACCATCAAAACGCACCTCAAGCATTCACAAATGCATGTATAAGTCATTAATATGGTCTTCAACTTTCATTTTCTTATCAGGATCAAACTTTGAAAGCAACTTTTCTGGGTGTTTAGGCATACGATGAAGATTTTCTAGAAGAGAAAGTGGCCCTTGGACTATCTAATCCAACTATTCATAAACCATGTCTTCCTCCTCCCCCTCTTCTCCTTCTGAACATGAAGACTCTTCTCCCTCACCATTCAAATCCTTGTTATAATTAGGTTGTTCTCCTTGTCTCAACTATTCTTTGTCAGAAAATTGGAAATCCTCCTCTTCATTGTCCAAATATTCCCTAATAGGTGGAAGTTCCCCTAGTTAATTTATCTTTCAGAAGAATCATCTAACTCTTCAACAGTTGAAATAACCAAAACTTCCATAAAAAAACCGATACACCAATGTGAGTTGTTTTTTTATCAGTTTATGAGGTAGAATAACAACAACAGGAAGCAAACCAAGAGCTGTTGCAAATTGATGAATAATAGGTTGGATTGTCCAAAGTTGATCGTAAGTAATTTCAAAATCATGTTCTATACTTTGATGAGAGGAATCACCTATCTCAGGAATGTGAGTTGGAGTTAGAGTCGTAATTTTATTGCCTTGCACAGATGGTTGGTTATTAGTATGTGGTGAATTGTCAGCCATATAAGGAATGTCGTCCTTCTAGCTCCATATTGTTGATGGTGCTAGATCCTACCAACATACAAGGGGTCACCCCGATATGAAGTCCCAATTAGACCTCACATCATTTAGTATAGGAGCGCCATCTAGAAACGTGGCGCGAATGCCATCCTTGGCTGCAATAGTTAGCATGAGAGAGATACACATATGTACTTTTGAACGCGAAAGTATGTCTTGTGAAATGTTAAATTGTAGATGTATCAATTTTCTTTCACTAAAAAGAAACAAAAGTGAGTCTTTAAGAAAAAATTAATGGTACTATTCTGATACAAACACACACACACATACATATGAAATAATAATTAACCATCGAGCAAAATAGTTCACATAGATGTAATGATCATTAAATAATGTACACCACATATTAAATAAGATGAGCACAAAATCCAATGAAATATTTTAATATATTTAGTACATAGGAATGCCAACATAAACCACAAACATCCAAAAACTATTCTTAAAACATCCACGATATACCTATGATAATGTGATTGCTCGATGAGCTTCAAATATTACGTCAAAGTTCCAAGATACATGGATGAAATGAAACACCACTAGCTCCAATAGTGGAGTGTCGAGTCACAACTCTCCTCCAAAGGAAATATCTCCTCTCTAATGAATAGTTGGAGAAGCCAAGGTCAAAAGTCCTCTCTTTGAGTAATTAATCTTCTTTTATAATAAGAGGAATGACCTTTCATATCCTTGTGACTCTTAGAACTATAATGTGACCTTTGGACTTCTACATGCATTTTGAAATTCTACATGACTTTTTGACTTCTCCATGTGACTCTTTTTTCCATATGTGACTCTTGGACTTCAACATATTAGCATTTACAATATTTCCCAACATTACATCATCATTTTCACATAATCACGTGACAACAACGTTGATGACTTGGACTCATGGTGACTTATACATAAAGTTCTTTGATAAGTGACAACACTTCCACTTTTTCTTCAATACTCATTATAGTTCTTGCATTGTTGTTTCCATCTATGTTTTAAAGGGCCTTGAGAGATCTTGGAGGCTTCATGAGTCACCTTGATCATCGAGCTCTATTGTTCTTTCAATTGTTGCAACATGGTGCCTTTGTATTTAGGATGCTTCCTTGGGAAAAATTTCTTGACAAATTTCCTCACACATATTTGCCATGTTATATTGATCACCTGCAAGTATATATCACTCATGAAAAGAAAAAATTATCCAAAAAATCTCCTACTCTATCATGCTTCATGCAAATTTTATGCTTGTGGCTTAATAATGTGCCAATGAAAGAGAGAGAGGTCTTTTGGGCATAGGGTGCATTGCAAGAGACAAGAGGGGCTTCGTTGATCATTGAGAATATGTTGTGTGCTTCTTAGGAGGAGGATGGGGCTTGATGGAGGGTACAAGGCCAAACAACAAGGGACAAGTAAAATTATTGTTCATTGAGGATGTACTGTGTGCTGGGAAGGGAGATCCATGGCCACAAGGAGTTCGTAGGGCACAAAAATAAGGCACAAGGGAGGGCCTCACTATCCACTGAGAGTGCTTAGTGTGATAAATTGGGAGACGAAGTCTAGGATTGGCATAGGACGTAGAAAAAAGCAACAAGAAGGATGGTTTGTGGACTAGGAATGCACTATGTGCTGGAGAGAAGCATCATGGGCATAGGGCACATAAAAAAAATGAAAAGGAGGGTCTAAACTAAGCCTTGGAAGTGAGTTATGCACTCCTGATGGCCTAGAGGGAAAGCTTTCAAAGTCAAAAAATTGTCTAATTCTGTAGGGATAACACATGGAAACATCTCAATGTGACACATCTCAAATCATTAGTAAAACCTAGACAGAACCCAAGAACTAAGAAGCATACATCAAAATGGAAGTTCACAAACACTCACTAAGTGTAACCGATAAAGTATGTGTAGTTGTGACCAAAAGTGTTGTTGGTGACTAGAAAGTGTACTATGCCTCTAAAATATGTGATAGGTATGATTGATGATCCAACGACACTTAGGAAGGAACATGAACACTTGTAACATGTGTAGAAACATAAAGGGACCCTTGACAACCAAAAGCGACACTTCACATGTTAAAAATTAGGCTTCAATATTTGAATATAGAAAAATTTTGGAGGTTGTTGTAGCAATGACTACGTGTTATTAGAGTTGAAGTCCTACCAAAGGAAAAGGAACTTGAGGCAAAGATAAGAAGCAAGTCCAATTGGAGCCGAATGGGTACTTCAGCAAGTTGATGCACATGACCACCAACACCGACTTGAAGATCAACACAGACACTATGCATCAGTGTGCTGCCAGTTCAATCGCACCCAAGAAGACCATGTGCATGTTAGCAGACGAGTTGGATGAAGTGACCGAACCAATGCAACAGTGGCAACAGAAGCAAGACTTTTCTTTAGCAATATTTCCCCATGAGGTGCATGCACACCATCACGGACGACCAAGCTTGGCATCAACTCACCAACTTCACCATCACAAGCATGTAAAAGATTTGGTCTCACCACAATGGAACGAGTGGCAGTGATGTCTTGCAAGGCTTTCTCAAGCCATGTTGTCTCACATGAGTACATGTGTATTGTAATGTTGAGTCATGTCAAGGGTAATTCAAGTGTCAACAGTTGGATGTAACAGTCATAGAGTAGGTGAATAGTCATGAGGGTAGTTGAAATGTCACAAAGGGTAATGTCAAGGGTCACCTTACCCTTTTCTATAAATAGTCCCTCATAACTCATTGTATAGGCTTTTGGTCAGCTAAGCTTCTACTTAGACTATTTTGAACAAGGCTTGGACAATATTGTAATGCACCTTGGCTTCCTCACTGCATGAAGCTAGTACATGTCTTTGGAGGAGCAGGCAGATGTGGCTGTAATGTTCCACTGTTGGGGCTAGAAGGTTTACACGGATGTATTGTATGATTGTGACTTACACTTCTGTATATAATAAGAGCCAAAACATTTTCATGCATATGTTGTTATTGTAGTTGGACTACTCCAGTTGTTTTAATGATATGTGTTGTTTAACTTACGTACTTGTGTATGAACTGATTCACATGCAATTATATGTATCTTGTTGTTAATGTGTTGCATATGTTGTTAATGTTGTCACCATCCATGTCGACTGCTCTGTCGGACATTAGACAGACCTTTCACTTGAACCTTTCTATAACAACCATCACACTAATATCAGAATAATCTGTGAGTGTTGTATGCGTTATCTTACCTTGTATAATGTGACTGCCACATCTGAGTGGACTGCTCTGCCAGAAGCTGTGCATGTCCTTTGTGTTGTGTGTTCCTAGCCGAGTTGGGACTGATCCCTTTCAACATGGAGCTCACTTTCACCTTCTTTCCCTTTCGAAGTGTTGGAACCTCTCATACACCTTCCTTAACTCACTGCATCAGTCACACCCTTGCTACTGACAGAGTTATTGTACTTGCCTCTATGCGACACCGCAGTCAAGTCATTACCTTACGACCCACTGTTGGGACTCCTGCACCAAATGGTCCGAGGTCTAATTGGGATTTCTTATTGGGGAGATCCCTTTGACATGTTGGCAGGTCCAGTACCATCAACACTCAATTAGAAACTAAGTGCCAAACCTTGACAAATTATGTTCAAAGGTTTCATTTTAAGCTTAATTTACTCAATTAGAGAGGGTTTCTAGGATTAGTGGCCCCAAATGATGACAGGTTGATCAGTTTGGAGGATTACTGCCAAAATATTTATACGATAGAAACTGATCAAGCAAGTTTTGCAGGTATAAAGGGTCATATTACATGAAAACAAATGTTAGAGGCTTTAGATTTTGACTTAACAATTAAGCATGGGATTAAACACATTTTTGTCAATAAGCTCGCTTTTGAAAAGTACACCAAGATTGATGAAGTTAACAGGAAATTGGTAAATATTTCTATACAAAGTGAAGATAGATGGGATCACATGTGTGAATTTATCAAAGTAAGTTTCATCAACAAGTGACAGATAGCCAGAAAGCACTTTTTGAGGACCACATCATCAATAGATTCCTAAAGGATAGTGCCAACACTTAGCAGTTTTAAAATTCCTATAGTTTTGTACTATTTTTGTATTTTTGTTTTAAAAATATCTAGAAGAAATTTTATTTTGTATAAATAACTCCTCCTTCAAGTTATTAAGGGTTGAACCCTTGGATGAGCTTTCAAAACAAAATTGTAACCGAGCTGGAGATTTGCTTCAAGTTAATGAAAGGATTATGAATTTTCCTTCTATAGTTTGTCTCTTAGTAAGTTTTTGTTATGTTCTTATATCATTATTTCTTTATTTATGTATTTAAGTATTTATGCAGAGATTTGGGTAAGTCCATGTTGAGTATCATTCAATATTAAATACATTGTGAAGTTATAAACAATAATTAGGGACTAAACTATAAGACTATTTGTTATTATAAACTCCTCTATATCAATTAATTGTCACACCCATCTGCATCTGATTAAATATATTTTTTCCTACAGGAAATGTTGTTTGCCTATATTATTTTCTTATAACCAATCAAATATTATGTCTGAATATGTAGCATGTTATATTTCATCACGACTCTATTATTCACCCATTTTAAATCAATTAACTATTTTTAGAATAATAGCAGCCCATTGATCCAACTTAGAAATTGTTAAGGCTTAAGCACTTTCTTTCAAATTGTTCATAACATTGGTCATCCAAAAAATTTAATAACAAACAAAACAATTTAGATGCTCTGGCATGACTAACTGACCTAGAGTCATCTCAGTGGACAACAAAAGGAAGATGGCTGTGTCACAACACATTCGCCCATAAGAGCCATGTATCTAGTGTACCTCTCAGGTGACCTCCTCTACCTATGTTGAGAAGTGGGTGCTCCCACATTCTTGTGTGCATCATCCAACAATCTGTTAACCTCTCTGGTGCACTTTCTTCCCTCTCTGGAAGACTTTGCTTGAGTGGAGGTCTCCATTCCCGAATCCACTGCATTTGGATGCTCCACATCAATCTAAGGCTTCTCAACTTTCTCCTCATTCGCATGTAGCTCAAGCTTCCTCTCAAGAAAAACTCGCATGGCCTTCTCCTCATCAAATTTGACATCCCTGCAAACCACTATCATCCTGTTGGTTGACAAGTACACCCGATAGTTGTGAGGTGTATTAGTGTACCCCACAAATATCCCCAACTCTGCTATAGGCTCAAGCTTCTTCCGTGCATCTTTGGTCACATGGAAATATACTTTTGACCCAAAAATCCTGAAGCGACCAACATATGGCCTCTTACCAAAATAAGCCTTTTTCTGGTGTCTTCATCTCAAGTATCTGATGTGGGCTATGGTTCTCAACGTTAACCACTATGTTGCATGCCTCAACCTATAAGTGTAGTGGTAGACCCTGATCATGAAACATCACCCTTGTTGTCCCTACTATTATTATGTTCTTCCTCTTGACCACCCCATTCCATTGAGGGTTATGGGGTGTCGTCAACTCTAATTTAATCCCTTCCGCCGCATAGAATTTCTTAAAATTGTTTGAGACATACTCACCACCATTATCACTCTATAGAGATTTAACCTTCTTGACTGACTCTTTCTCCACCAATGCTTTAAATTCACAAAACCTTGTAAAAGTTTAATCCTTTTTCTACATGAAAAATATCCATCATTTACAAGAAAAAGTCAGCATCAAATATAACCTAATGCATTTTTTTGGTCGTGGATGTCGTGGAGAATGGTCCAAACACATATGAATGGACTCACTCTAGAAAAGCCCCTCCTCAATTGTCTCTGTCGTGAAAGGAAGACGGTGTGTATTTTCCCAAATTACACCCCTTGCATTTACCAACTTGCTCAAGTGTACCTTGGGAAGACCAGTAGATATCTATTGCAATATCTTCAAAGCCCCATGTTGCAAGTGGCCCAATCACCTGTGTCACAACTCACCAACATCTCTACTCTATACCCTTTCTACTTTTTTGCTCAAAGTAGCACACTCCTCTACCTCCAGCTTATAGAGATTCTTCACCCGAATCCCTATCTTCCTTACTTGACCCGTGGCTATGTGTCAAAGGAACGCCTTTCCTTTTCAGAAGATCACATCATAGCCTCTATCCTGAAACATGGAAATGGATATTAAGTTCTTCTTCAGCCCGGACACATACATAACATTCTTCAAGGTGAGTGGAGCCCCATGCTCCCTCTGAAAAGTAATTGTGCCCAATACAGTAACAAGATACTTCCTGTCGTCACCCATCTTGATATGCATCTGGAGATTTTTATCCTCTAGGTCACTGAATAACTCTTTATCGCTAGTCATGTGGAATGAAGCTCCACTGTCTAAGTACCATACAATTCCCATCATTTATGGAAACATTCATGCAATGAGTGAAAAGTCAAATTCGAATTGAGAGGAGAAAGCCTCACCCACCTCTCCTCCTGAGGACTTCTTCTTGGACTTCTTGAGTGGACAATTTATAGAAAAATGGCCTAGCTCATGACAAGGAAAGCACTTAAAATTTGTCATGTCTTTCTTCTTACCTCCATGATAAGAATATGATTTGGAATGGGAAGCTTTCCCTTTCCCCTTCTTCTCCTTAATCGCTATGGCACAGTTCTCTTCATCATAGATATTTGATGAATAGCCATCCCTCGTGTTGCTCTTGATCTCCTCCTGCATAAAATCTGACCACAGTCATTCCCAATTTGCTAGATTCTCCTTACCATTGATGGAGTCCTGATAACAATGCCAACTCTTTATGAGCCCTATAAGAGAGAGACTCACCATACCATCCTTGGAAACTGTGATTCCAGCACTTCCAAGTTCATCACGACATTGAGTGAACTTGGTCAAGTATTTTGGAATCGTCTCACCTTTTTCTATTTTGATTTTTCAAAGTTTGCCCTTCAATTCAAATTTGATTTGGTCATTGTTGTTCTGATACAAGTTCATCAATTTTTTCCACATAGCATACAGATTTTCTTTTGCATGGAGACTTGAGACACTGTGGTCTCAAACTCCCTCAAGGATTATTTGCCTCACCTTCACCACCCACTTCTTCCATTCGGCTAAATTTTGTTCATCCGATGCTGTTGGCTTAGGAATTTCTTAAACAATGAATCCCTTCAAGCCATTATCATCTAGCACAACCTCCATTCTATCCCTCCAGGATATAAAATTTGAGCTTCCTTCCAAGGCATACTCGAGACGCAAACTGTAGAATGCCATTTGCTAATCCTGAAGTATGTATTCGAATTTCACTTGTAACCCAAAACTCAATACTTCAAAACCTCCTCTAGTATATTATCCTTAGCTTTGATACCATGTAGAAAAATCCTATAGATTCACAAGCTCATGCAATGTACTAAAGCACAGGACAAGAATCTACTTCTACTTTCAACTAGCGAAAGCCAATAGATTGATGAAAACAATATGAACAAGAAGAAGATAAATCAATGGCACATAACACAAGATGTATCTGGGGAAAGCCACTGCTAAAAACCCTTGTACCTGTATTTCATATATTAGAAATATGAGTGAAGATACAAAGCTTGTTCTCGCTAGAACAATTTTGTGCAAGTATGCTTAACTCTCTCAGAGCTAGCTCTTGGAAAAAACTTAGCCAATTTTGCAACCCTCCAAACTCCCGATCTCTTGCATAATTCTTAAGATGAATAAAAAATATTTAAAGGGAATTTATTCTTCCAAAACTAAGCAATCCAAACATAGGATCAATCTCTGATGCGTGCATGATATTTACACTCTAGTAAATAATACCACTAGTAGTACACTGTCCCTGCACTCTAGTCTCAATTGGATCTTTCTCTGAACTAGCATGCATGAGTTTCTCATGACAGAATCTTCAGTTACCTAGGGTAGCACTAGTGGATGCATTAGTGCACCAATCAACTGTTATTCCTCTATTAGTTCCAATTTTTTCTTAGACCTAATTTAATTGAACTTAACTCAGTAAACTGAGTGATCTAATTTCCAACTCAATTTAAACTCATACTAGACCCCTAAAACTTAGGGAGAACATATACATGACTATAGAAAGACTTCCAAATCAAAATTCCATAGCTAATTAAGTTAATTAGACTTAATTAACTATTTAGAAGTTGCTATGAGAAAAGAATTCAATTTTAATACTCAGTTTAATTCAAGGACAAACTAAACTGGAATTTCTTGTTGCCATTTCTCAACATAAATCATTTCACCTATAACAGGTAACGCTAGAGTGTCTAGAGGGATGAATTTATTTGACACTTCTAGAGTGTTAGACCTACTCTTGTTATTGGAAGAAGTGTTCCTGGACTTAGTTGCATCTCTAGACTTATTCTATGCATTTTGAGCAGGATTGACATGTGGTGAGATTCTTCTTAGCAACAGATCTTTTAGTTTATGTATTGTCAATTCCTATTCAGAGATGGGCCTTAAACCACATCAAACATTTTATTTTGAGGAGAGGGCTCATCATGTGGTGGCTCTTCAACATTATTCTTGTAAAAGTTTTAGATATAGTGATATGCATTCATTGCATGTTAAATACTTTTGATTTCTTCAACTGCTACATGTTCTTTTATTTGTTTCGCTTACGCATCTGCTACTAGAGTGTCCACAATGTGTGCAACCAGGGTGTTCATGTTGTGGTTCCACTGATGGCATGTATTTTTTGAGTGATATTAATGGTTGAAAGAACAATAATTATCCATGTCGTTGCTTTATATATTCATCACAACATTAGAGCTCTGTGTAGACTTGGAAGGCTGATTGTTTTTGTTACTATTATTCCTTTGAAAAGGGAAGGACTTTGGAGGCTTGCTACCAGTAGAAGCCTTGCTTGACCTCTTCTTTAGCTTTGAATTTTAATTGGTGAGTGTTTTACCATCCTGGTCAATATTTCGATGTCTGGTGATTCCTTTTATTTAGCCTTATTAGAAGAAGGCTTTGACTTCTTACTAGTTTCTTTGGAGTCCTTAGATTCATGATCATCCATAATAACTCCAATAGCACATAAGTCCTTTTCAACAACAATTGCTTCTTTAATTCCAACCTTGCCTTTGCAATTGTGTAGTAATCTATAGTAATTGAATCACATGGTTGCGAACTCAAGAGAAACTTATATGATTGTACTTTTGGTTAAAGTCTTTCAATTTCTCTTTTTCCCCCATGTTGATGCTTCCAACCTCTTTTAGTATATGGTAGGAGTCTTGTCATCAACAAAATTATCTAGAAATAACTTTCTAAACTCCCTCCAGGTGTGGATTTAATTGACGGGTAGATTGTGGTACCATTTTTCTGCTCTTCCTTCTAATGTATATGGGAAAATTCTGCAAGAAACATCATCATACCTCACCTCCAACATTCATAGATGCATGTAAAAATTGTCGAGGTGATATTATACCTTCACCTTCTCATTTGGATCATATTTTGAAAGAAAAATTTCCAGATGTCTTGACATCTTATTAAGATTGTCTAGAAGAGAAAGAGGCCCTTGGGCCATCTAATCGAAATCCTGGTCGGCCATGTTCTCGTCTCTATGTTCCTCCTCTTTGTTAGAGTATGAGGAATCTTCACCATCTAATATGTCAAATATGTAGTTAGAAGGAAAAATTGTGTTGTCCTCGTACCCTTCATTAAGAGGTGGAAGATGATCTTGATGTATTGTATCATCTACTGATTCTTCCAACTTTTTAAGAGTGGAAAAGACCAAATCTTCCAATATAGAAACTAATATACTAGTACTAGTTGTTTCCTTCTTCATTGGAAAATGTGGAAGATTCTGCACTCCAAGAATTAATTTGATAGCCTTTGCATACTGATGGGTTATGGGTCAGATTTCCTGGATCTTCTCGTAGGTAACCTCACAAGTGGATTCTGGGCCAAGCTAACAAAATAATCCTACTTCAAAGATCAGAGTTGGAATGGTGCTCAAAATGTTTCTTTGTTGTCTAGAAGAAGAATGATTGGGGTGTGTGGAGTTATCAGCCACAAAAAAATGGTGGCCTCCCTTCTGGTGCCAGAATGTTGATGGTGCTAGATACCACCAACATATAGGGGATCTCTTTAATATATGGTCCCAACTAGAACTCACACTTTTTGGTGTGGGAGTCCCATTTGAAATACGGCTTGAATGCTATTTAATTAAAGATATGCCTTGGCTTTAGTTGTCAACACGAGAGAGAAGTGAAAATGTCCTTTTGAATGAGGAAACAAGTGCGCCTTATGAATGTTCAATTGAATATGTATCAAGGGTATCTTACTACAGAGGGGAAAATAAAGTGAGCCTCTAAGAGAGAAGTAATAGTACTACCCTAATGGATACATACATGAAAGAGAAAGACTCTTCTAACATCAACAAAAATAGTTCACAAATATGCGATGATCATTATAAACATAACAACACATTTTCAACAAGGAGCATTGAAGTCAACGAAATAGTTCAATTACTCCAATACTAATGAAATAAATGAACCAATTACATTAAAATAATAGTCTTAGAAACATTCACAATCCATGTGTGAAAACATGATATCCTAGAAGGCTTCAATATTAAGTAGAAGTCCTAAGATAAATAAATATAATGAACACCACTAGCTCCAATAGTGGAGTGTTAGAGACACTACTAGCTCTCTAATTCCTTGTGGGAGAATCCAAGGTTAAAATTACCTTTCATGAGGAATGAGGATCTATTTATAACTTTAGGCACGACCTTTCCCATCCTCATGACTCTTGACTTTCCAACTTCTAGTGATCTTTGGATTTCCATAACCTTTGGAAATCCAAATGAAATTTGGAATTACATATGACTTTTGATATTACATGTCTCTTGGAATTCCATGACTCTTTAGTTCATACATGACTCTTGGGCTTCCATTTATTTTTCTTTACAATAATTCCAACAATACTTCTATTGGGTCACAAAAAATGTATGTTTGTACCCTTACATTAATTAATAAAAAATCACTTTCTTTTATATATTTGTCTTTATTCTTGGAAATGATTTGGAATAAAAGATCATGAAAGATAGGTAAAATCAACCATTGACAGATTTCATGTTTTTAGCATGAAAATACTAACTTTTTCTTGTCTTTATGCACATGATATCAAAATTGGACAATTTTTGTTCAATTGATAGAGCAACAATGCTAAACGAGGAGAAGACCATTCCTTGGCTGTATGAGCTAGCAAAAGATATGAAAGAGAATGCTACTTTGGCAAAAAGAAATCCGATCGTTTAGCTGTGAAATATTGAGGATCTCTCAATCCTCAGGATTCACTTTTATCCATTAGTTTTCCATTAGACTATATGATACCGATGGGTGTAAAGGATCGGGGATGATTTGACTCTTACCCGTTATTGTATCTTTGTATTTAACAGAGCATATTTTGAAATTATAATTCTGTACTTTTATTATTTCAATTAATGAGAGATACAAAGATTATCTCTTAATCACGTTCTAAGCTTTAGTAGTAGTAACTTCTGGAGGCTTTGGGCCCAATCACTAGAAGATCCATTGCTCCTTTGTGTCATAACTATTCTTTATTACTGTTCTTTTTATAGAATCAAGTTATTCTTTATATCTGCATTTGAAATCGATCTTTAACGTTGTTTCTTTAATATTGTTCCTTTAATGAGTTGCGTAGAATAAGCTGAGTGTTATAGTTGATTGATGATCTTTCTAATTCATGTTCAATATTGAAGTAGTTACTTATTGTTTATTGTTGTAGTATTTCTTTCCATTTGCTAGATTAGACAGTAGCCCATTATATATGGTTTCTTTTAAGACATTTGCTTGAAATTCATTTCCTTTGCAAAATAGTTATGATTGGATTTAGATTTATGGTTTGAGTTGTCTTTATTGGACTTCGAGAATTAAGGATTTGTTAATGCATTCTTGCAACGACTTGATGAAGTATTAGACTCATTTAGTTACATAACAACCTCTGACTTCTATTGCACAGATAGTGACGACATCCTTGAAATAAACAGACAAATCCCAGGTTGATAATGTAATGTTGGAATTAAGATTGATTTAAATAGTCATCTTAGTGCACCAACAACTTCATGACTTCCACATCATCATGTGATGAGACTTGACATGCCACTATCTTTGATGATTGGGGCTAATAGTGATTGATGACATGGATTTTCTCCAGTTGTTACATGGTTTCCAACTGTATCTTTATCCTTCATGCATCTTCAATCATTCATGTCCTCACCCTCCAAAGGGTCTTTGATCAAATGGAGTCTTCGGGATGCTTTGATCATCAAGATTCAAGTGTGTACTTTGTTCTTCCTATAGCTTCCATCACTTGTTATCTTCACCCAATGTTCCTCATGCATGCTTGCCATGATGTTTATGGAATACCTGCATCTGAAATCATTCATGAAAAGTAACCATCAGCCTAAAAATATCCTATTCTACCATGTTTTATGCATATTTTATGTTCAGGCCATTTTAGTGCACTCAATAGGGACAAAAGGGGCTTTAGGGTGCATGGGCACACTTTGAAAGGCTGAAGAAGGAAGGCTTCGGGGATTCTTCATGCACTCACATGCTCAAGAGAGGGAGATAGTCAAGGTAGGGAGCATGACACAAGTATGAAGGATAAAGGGGAAGGCTTCAGCCTTCCCAAGTGTGCTATGTTATCAAGGGAGAGATGGAAGGTGAAAGGCACACTCCTAAAGGTTGAAGGGTGAAGGCTTCAGGTCTTCGAGGTGTGCTCAAGAAGCCTAGGAGGGTGCATGGCATAAGTCTGAAGGATGAAGGGAGATTATTTGTGCCTTCAAAGTGTGCTTATGTGCTCAAAGGGTTTGGAGGGGGCATGGTTCATTGGGTAGGGCTAAAGGCTGAATCCTAAGGCCTTTAGGGTGCACTTATGTGCTTAAGGAGTGTGCACTTCTTTGAGTCAAAGGATTGCACTCAAGGAATACTTGGTATCTTGAAGGGTTTAGTTTAGACTAAGGAAGGGGAAAGAGGGTTAATGAGTGTGCCTAGTGCTCTTTGAGGGCACATGTCGCACTTCTAAACAATGAAGGATTTCCCATCAAGGCTTCAGAGTACATTCATGCACTCTTGGCCTTAATCAGTTCACTTTGAAACCAAACATTTGTGTAAGTCTGGAATATAGGACGAGGGGTGAACAAGATGGGTTTATACATAGAACCAAGTGTGATGCACAACAACTATTCAAGAAAAAATATAAAAACTTGAACAATGATAAATGTACATCGAAGCGCCACTTTATACACATTCCCCAAGTACAACGAGTGAAGTGTGTGCAACTGCGAA
>APFE031215025.1:269029-317273 GCA_000404065.3 Pinus taeda | reverse complement strand
AAGTTTGTAACTAACTCATCTCTTATATAACATAAAGATCATTTTTTATGTAAATCTTTGTCCATATACTGTTGCAACTCTTGGAATTGTTGTTTTTGCAGGACAAAGGAGCGGAAGGGACGTGAAGAAGGGTTTGCACCCTTGAGTAACTACCCAAACGTAGGACCTCAGGTATGTCCTTCTCACCCCTTAGAAATAGCTTTTTCTAGCATAATGGCTGTGTGTGTGTACGTTTCTTGATTTAGACAACTTTCAGTCTGCTAGGGTTCCACCCAAGAGCCTTAGGGGATAAAATCCCGCAACAGTGGGGCATATGGCTGAGAGTGTGATATGGTTCCAATTATTCCATCCCCTATGTTTTGTGGACCATATGGATAAGGGTGTGATATGGTGTTGTGGATCCTCAAGATGATCAAATGATTGTCTTTCATTATGACAGGTTAGACAATCCTCCCCTAGCTCCATCCATTGCATCTCAAATACTAGTATCCATTATAAATGTCCCTATTCAATGGTGTACCATCAAGGGAGGTACCTCCACTTGTGTGATGACCACCAGTGTTTGGAAGAAACTTGGTTCCCCTGAACTATCCCCATCCACCATCACTCTACAACCATGTGATGGTCATCGTTCATAGCCCCATGCCTTATATCTCTATTGCCTAGTAAGAATTTCCGAAAGGTTTGCCAGTATTGAAATTGAAGTCATTGATGCTCCCCTAGACTATAAAATCCTTTCGGGTCATAGCTATACTTATTCCATGTTAGTTGTCACATCTACAATATACCGTAAGGTGTGCTTTCACCACAATGGGAAGATCGTTATCATCGATCAGTTGACATTCTATGACCCTAAATCCAATACTTCACTAAAGTCCAGTATTTTATCTGTGGCTGAAAATATGAATGTCTCGTCCTTCACAAATGTATCTCCAGGAGTTTATAGAGTTCACTTTGGTTGGTGCTTACTATGGTCTGCTCCATACCCCTTTTGAGCTTAGCTCACCGAGTGTTTTCCTTCTCCAAGCATTGCATGCTGCCAGCAAATGGTTTGATATGCCTTCATAGAAAACTGCACCTTCGTAACCTACTATTCCTAAGTCAACCATGCCCCTTGGTAATACTCCTCAAGGACCCTTTCCTTCAACTGGTGTCTCTCCTAACCCATTTTTTCCTAGAACCATTCCCCTAGACCTTAACCATCACAGAGTAGTTCCTCCAGGCCACTATCCTTCTGGTCAGATATCATTCTTATTTCTATCTCCTAGAGTTTATTCTGGACTTCTCATGGGTACATTACGTCTACCCAACACTACCTTGGGGATCCAAGTCTGGTACATTGATTTCCCCACAAACACACCATCTAACCAACTCAAACCTTACACTTCTTTAACCCTGGTCCGACCTTTTGTTCCTACCCTCGCACCCCCCCTTTGCTTCAGTTCCATAGTAACCTCAACTAGAACCTACTCCTATTGCGACAGCATCAGGCGAGGCATGAAAATTCGAACAAAAGGGAACAAAGGACAAGCCCCTCCTAGTAAGTCCAGTGTCTCTTAGGCCACCAAAGTTGATTCCTCCTTGCACTTTGTGTCATATTGCTGGTCATGCAACCAATAATTGTCCTGAACTCCCTCATGTTAAGCATGTGATCATTGATACCTTCCTTGATTCTAACATTCTTGAGGTCCATGTCACCTTACTTGTCAGCTAAGAAGAACATATCATTATGCACAAACCTCCTATGTGCTTTGTACGATAATATTGGAAACTACTCTCATTGTTGTCCCTGTCTCAAATATTTTCGTGATACACTTCAAGTGATTTGCGATATAGAGGTCACTCATAGTGAGTCTACATATCCTCTACCTGTGGATTTTGGTCCCACTCGTAAATTGGAAGAAGAGGTCTACCAAACAACCATTGTAATACCTCCCCCTCATGTTGATATGACAGATAGTACCTCCCCAATTCCCTACATGTCGTTATCCATGAGATTGATGCATTGAAACTCCCCTAATATCTCTTATTGTAATTACGTTGAACCTTCCTCAATGAACAACCCATTCTCAACATCGGTAGATATTCCATCGACTTGTCTTATGTCTCCCAACCTTGACAATGCGTATGTGAACATTGTCTCTCATGAACATGCTTCTAGAAGCTCTTCAACATCATGTGGTCCTTATTCCTCCAATCTTCCCATCTTCCATTTTTATGAAGACATCATGGAATATATGACCACCTTGATTATCCTTGGGATGATATGCACCATCGTACGTACTTCCACCCACAACAAACCCATCAACAATATGTTGTGGATTCCAAAGACTTCATCCATGGTGAGGTTGATTGGTTCCATAACCCCTTACTTCAAACCCGTGAATTCAAACCACACCCTATTGTCATTACATTTCCACTCAATTTTTGGACAAGGGGAAATACCTACTAGAGGATCCAGCAGGAGACATCCTTTCCAATCCTCAAAATGCACTCTACCTTATGAAAGTTTATCCATAACATTTCCCATTGAAATGAGTGGCTCTCTTTCTTTCTTCTTGCATTTAGGTATTTTGCATCTTCCAACTTCTTACACATTGTCTTCTTGTCTCTTTCAAATGAATCCATCATCCACACCTTATATCAATTTTTCAGATGGTGCAAGTCGTTTTCCCAAGAGTCTAGCCTTGACAACATGAGCCATTTTTACCCACTTGCATTTGTTAGTCCACTGTAATGGTCTTTGCCTTGGATATTCCAAAAATAAGAAGGAAAAATATGATGTTGTGATAAGTTTGTTAGCTAATTGCCTTCAACATCACATCCTTCACCTCCATGTTTGTCTTGATTCCTTTCTACCTTTCATGCAATTGAATGGAATTTATTGTGTGCATAATCTTCTCCTATTTTGAAAATATCTACGAGTTAATATTTTGGCACGTGAATTTGAATCAATTTCATTCAATCATGTTCCTAGAGCCTAGAATGACTATGTAGATATCATTGTAAGTAACATTCTAAATTAGCGTTTATCACATGTAAGAAGAAATCAATGTCCTAATGGAAAACCACAGTCATCACAAAAATATGCATAATCATAAATATGTATCTTCATGTAGTGTTTTAAGTGCAATACTATAAATACATCTGAAATTCTCCCTCACATGTTATCATAAAACAAAAATGAGCATGCACATGTAACTATGTTAATCACTATCATCTGGAGACTCCTGAGCCAATGGCTCCATAGCCCCACCCATAGATATTGTACTACTTGACCAACCATCACAAGGCGTCGCATGATTCTTCACCACTCTGAGGGAAGACCTGTGTACTAAATCCATTTAATGATGTTCTAGATCATGCCATCTGTGATCTATCACCCAGGTTAATAGCATGTCAAACCTGTGTCAAATATCCTGTAGTAGAGCACCATCACCTAGCCTCTATCGTGATGAGGTATCACTGTGATCTACAACCCCTAGTACTGCAGCTCATCCCACGTATCCTACTAGTCTCATTGGGGCTATATATTCATACCAAAAAGTTTAGAAATAAATACCACATACATATATTTCTTAAACTAGAAATGCATCAAATGTATAACAACTTTCACTTACCATCTGGGCTGCATGCTCTTATGGGTGGAAGTGGTATGTTAGGATCACCCTCATAGTTCATGCCACTATATGGATAGTCGTATATGTATAGTGGAATCTAGTCCTAATGAGTGAAAAAGTCATGTCAAAACACTCATCTAACTCCCCCTACTCCACCTCGTCTCAATAGCTGCCCCCAGTGACACATCGTGGGCCATTGTGGGCCTGCATCATGGATCCGAACATGAGGTCGAATAGTGTGGATATTCTTAAAGAAGAGTGAGCATAAAAATATACCAAATGAACAACTATCATTGGTCCCGCACATGCATAATGTCAGCTTTCATTTCATTAATGCCAACATCATCGGAGCCCACCCATACTAGGTCCCTAATAGTACACTCTTCACCAACATCATCTTCCCTCCAGTGATATGGTGGAAGGCATTGCTACCACAAATTGGTAGCATTGTTGTGTTGTAGCTCACGTCACAAGCCTCTCGAATTGGTTGATTTCTATGGTCGTTGCATTTTCATGACTCCCTGGTACATAGTGACAATCAACAAATTCATCTATATGCCTCCCATGAGGAAGAGCTATATGTATCTCCCATACCACCCTCAAGGGTGAAAATCCTCTCAGAAAATATTTTTTTGTATCATAATATCGATCCTATGCCCTTGTACAACAAAGCCCTCTTGATCTAGGTCCTAGTAACTCACTATCCTTAAACGCAAGGGCTCACTAGCCATCATCATGGGGCTCTCTAAGAACTTTAGCACACCATCTCATGCCAACATTTCTCTCATTGCTTGATTCCCCTGAATCTCAACACGGAGGGACTCCAAGTATTGTTCTCACCATGTAACTTTTAATTCTATGATACCTTCAAAATAAAATTATGTTTTATCAGTTCAGAGTCAAAGGCATGCATGTACATTATTTAGATTCACCTCCCAGTAGACCACCAATCCTGCCCATCGTCTCAGCCCATAATGTAGGTTTTTCCCTCAAAACTATGTTGGGCAAACATGTGGGCCCTATTTATCCACTTTAGAGCATAGGTGAGACACCCAAAATTGTGGTGCAACTTTGAGGATCAGCAATAGAGAGCTGGAGCCCTAATCTAAAAACCTAATCAGCCAAAAATGATGAGTAAGGTTAGGCCACCTACCTCCAACTCGCAGGTCTTGATTCTAATGCTTGGTTTATCTTCTATGATCTCCATAAGGTTTAGGGCCTTCTCCTCCTCTCTAAATTATCCACAACTCACTATGCAAATGAATTGGATTTGGAGGAAAAAGGCCCTTCTATAGGAAAAGTACTAGTTTTTCCATCACCCATTGCAACCAAACCACAACTCCATTTGATGAACCATCAACACCATTGGAAAGCTCTCACCAAGTAATATAATGGGTTCTTGTTTTTTTTAGTAATTTGAAACTTCACCGAGAAGCCATCTTTTCCTTGAGTTCTAACTTTGTTGCCTCTTAAAACTAAATTGTTCATTTGAGCCACCCATACTCTAGTACCAATTTACCTTTGCACTGGTTGACTCATGTGTCAATTTTTGTCATGAGTAACCATCATTTAATCATGTTTTCATGGTCCCCTTCGGGACTTCCACATGCGGCAGCATCAACGAGTCAGCCTTAATCAAAGCATCCCGATGTGTCACCCTTGTACTTATGGAGTCTGTTTTGAGTCCCCTCGAGTCACGTTACAGTTTCTCATTCATCGTTGTGTTGCATCCCTCCCATTTTACTTATATTTGGCCTCCTGTTGCACTACTCCATCTTTAACAAACCCCCATTTGAGCCATTGACCATCCCCTCCAGAAATGAGTTAGTCATTGCCAGGTCAACCAATATTATTATGCTCTAACAAAGGAAGTCATCAGTTTTGCACCCATATTGTTTCCTTCCATTATCATTGTTGGTGTCAGTCCATCAATCACTCTAATATGATTCCTCGTGCCTTCGTTAAGGATTCCTTATTGCCTTAACTCTAATGTGATTTCTTTTGTTGGCATCAACATATTTATTCCCAAAGAGTGGTCTAGAGTGTAGTGAACCTTGGTTCCAAATTCCATATTTTTTCAGTATTTCAGATCAAGCAAAGGGACTCATTCTTTCCCTTTCACATGGTTGTTTCTCACATGCTCGACATCAGATCCTTATCGTAGATTAAGATTCATACACTTCACGGTTTGGTAATCAAGATGATTGTCCCAATGATCCCTAGTTGTGTATGATATGTTCCAAACCTCATGAGGGGGTGGCCCTTTAAGTAGCCCCCCACATGCCCGAATGACCATAGATATTGATCCTGCATCAGATGTAGCTCCATAGATTTCATGTGTTTGGTTTCCACTAGTTGTAGTGCATGGCACATGCATGTCTCCTTCAGATGATCCATCCATATCTTCGAAGCCCTTTCCTATTCAGCAGGGATTCCTTGGTTGCAATCCCCCCTCACTATTCCATCCCCTATTTTATAGTTGGAACCATATCACACCTTCAACCATATTCTCCACCTCAGGTGATTTATTGTCCACCTCAAGGAGGGAGGAATTTCACTTATAGTTATACCTCACCCAATCCTCTACCAGGCAACCCTTGTCCAGGTCCCAACACACTATACCCATATTCCCATCTACATGAATAGATTACAGTGCCAACAGGTGCACCACCTATTTATCCCAATGTTTCTCCATCTCCTTATTATCAATTTGCATCACCTAGCACTCCAACTCCTTCGTTATTAGTGCCACAACCCACCATGCCTACTCCCCCTCCACCACAACAACCACCTCCCCTGCAAGGACAAGTGTATGATTAATGGAGTGGTCCTAATCCCCCCAACCCTAAGAAAAGGAACAAGGAGAAGTGTAATAGGAACTAGCAACCTCAAGGTAATAAAGGAAACCAATGTCCTCCACCAAATTCCCCTCAGGGTCCTCCACCTAATCATGTAGGATAGCAAGAGGGAGGTCAACCCAAGCAAAACAAGGGTCTTCATATGACCAAATCTTATGGTTGTTGCATGATATATGGTCATTATGCCCGTGAGTGTCCTCTTTTACCTCAGATGCAGAGAGTATGGGTGTAAAAACCCTGGTGAAAATTCCATGTAAAATATATAAATACCATGGATGATGGGACACATCATCCAAGTTGAATGTTGGGAAATACATCCTAGGGGGTGTTCATTTGGTTGTTTATGGCTAAGAAAATTGGCTAAGGAAATGTCTAAGGTCTCGGAAAGGCATGAGGCATTAATTGGCATTTTATTTATGAAAATAATGGAAATTAGGAGAAAAGGAAGGTGAAAGGTCACATGTTGCATGTGAGGAGAAAATTGAGCGAAGATAATGGGAAATGAATAAAATAGAGGCCTCATTAATAGAAAGGCTTTCGAGGATCAATTGGCAAGCTTGGTCAGTGAAGACTTGAATAGTTCAATTTTGGAACTCTCTCATTATTATCTCACTCTCATACTCTTGGATACTTAGATTTTTCTTCAAGCACTCTTGGAGGGTGTGGTATTCTTTGATTCTTGGAGAAAGAAGGAAAAGGAAGAGAAGGAAGGCACAATAGGGCATTAGAATCAACAACTACATCATATTTTCTTAAAGGTATCGAGTTTCATGTATCACTTCTTCACTAGGTTTGGCATGCATGGCACATGCATGTGATTTATTTGTTATTATCTATCATTGGCATGGAGGATGGTCAGGATTGATAGTTGATTGCCTAGCCTTTCCATTTCCTCGATAACCATGGTGATTGTGGGTTTACATGCATTGCTTTGTTTTGGTTGGCTCTCATGTTTCCTTAGCTTGGGTTGAGTTACTAGTCCTGGAAGACCTAGTTGGTCAAACACTTTGGAAGCCATCTAACAACTTGGGTTGAGTTACTAGCCCTGGAAGCCTTGGTTAAAAAAAAAATTCTCTCGAAGCCCTATAATAGTTTGGGTTGAATTACTAGTCTTGGAAGCCATGGTTGGAAAAATGCTCTGGAAGCCCTTGGTGGGTTGAGTTAATAGTCCTAGAAGCCTTGGCTAGACAAAATCTCTAGAAGCCCTGTATAATTTGTGGGTTGAGTTACTAGTTCTAGAAACCTTGGTTCGACAAACTCTCTTGAAGCCCTATATAAGATGTGGGTCGAGTTACTAGTTCATGGAGCTTTGGCTAGAAGAACACTCTAGAAGCCCTAGAAGGATTTGATGGGGACCAACCTGATGATGGTTTTGGTGATTTCTGACCGTGAGGTGAAATCACTATTTGATCATTTCATGTGGATGGCCTCTAGAAGCCCTGGATGTGTTTTGATTGATGTGTTCTATGAGATACCACATTCATGCTTGGAATATGGCAACAGGGTGAATGGTTGAAGAGAGATTTGGCTTAGCCATTCTACGGTTGGGTGGAATGTGGTAGTCTTTGGTTGGTTCATTGCATTCACTAATGAGAAATCCGTTCTCTTGATTTTCATGTGGTACTCATGTATTTATGGATTTGATGGCTAATATGTTTATTATATTTATGTTCCTATTATGTTGGTTATATGGACATTTCATGGCAACTGTTATGTATGGCTCTCAGTATGTTTTTACTTGTATATGAATGGATAATGTGTTTATGAGTTAATGGAGGTTACTACAAAAAATGGCATGTGAGATCAATGGTTCATAGCGATTCTCAGATAAGTATGAGATCCCTACACATAATTCTGTTATTTAGATCTATAGGTTACATGTTGATGATATGTTTGACGAAATTCCTGTCATGGCCAGTAGGGGTCTATTTTTGGTCTTTTTCAACTTATTTCTTTTGTATCCTTGTTTCCTTGTATCCTTACTAATTCTGGGTGATCATTCCATTCTGGGTGACATCCCTAGCTCTAGGCCAAAAAAGGTAGCTAAAATCCTGGAATGCTAAGAACCTATCTAGTATCTAGGGAGCAGTATTCTTGATACTAACTCACCAAGGTAGTGTCTAGGGAGTGTTACCCTCCCCTAAGTTTCTGAAACAGTAGTAGGACCCAAGGATACACATTCTGAGTGGCTATATTTTCTCCTTAAGGTTATTTGGATGAAGTTGGATGGTTGTATGTGATGTTCCATCGATTCCATTTCCTTAAAGTCACCAAGGTGGTTGAATCTTGTCATAGTCAACTCTTGTTGCATGTTTACCATGGCTGGCCAGTTGCTTGGGTAGATGTGTGAGAAGGGTGTTACAGAGTGGTATCATAGCATGGTTGCACTCTCCTTGGGATGCGTGTTGGTTATGCATTCATGTCAGTTGCATGTATGTCCCTTATGTTGTAGCCCATGTGCTTGTTTCCCTTGCATGGTGTTGCTCATGGTTGTAGTGATGTCATCATGTGAAGGTTGAAGGGTTGTCATGGAGTATGTATTCAAGTGTGTATGGTTGATTATGCATTGTTATGCACATCAGTGTTTAGATGTTATCAACTGTACAAGAGTGGACCATTGTTGTCAGGCATGAGGTCATGGTTTGTACGGTTAATATTCTCATGCATTGATTACTAGACTCTAGATATAATGATGTGTATATGGTTTGGTACTCATTTGTTATGTGTTTATATGTAGTTGTTATGCATGTATGGTCTTGGTTATAATTATGCATGTATAGTAGGTCAAACATGGTTAAGTCATTATATGCAATTCAAGTCATCATGGTGCTATTGGTATTTTATGACGCTAATGAGCTAGTTGAGATAGAGGAAGGGATGTAGATCATCATAATGAGGTTGTGGTGTTCAAATTTGGGATAAGAGTAGATCGCCATATAGGTAGTGTATGTTTGGCATGCAGGTAAGTAAGTTAAGAATTGTTATATGCATTAGGGTTATATACATTAGGTTTCTGAACATGTATTTGATGTTATGGTTACATTCATGATAGATGTTAGATGATTAGTGTAGTTATATTCACATGTGTTAGGTAGTCAAGAATGATAGTAACATGTAGTTGTATGCATTTCTATTGTTGTTTTATATTAGATAACCTGATGATTATGTTGTATGTTGTTGATGAGTATGATATATAGCTTATTGTTGTTATATGATGCTAACTTGATGATTAGGGTCATTTCATTTAGATATTGATCTTATAATTTGGATTGGTCATACGTGTGATGGTTATGTTCATTGTCTTGAAGATCTCAATGTCATATGTATTGTGTTAACATAGATTGACCTATGCAAATGGTTATGGTTGCGATATTCAGGTATGAACCAACATATTAGTGAGATGGTGTCATACTAATCTAGATTGACTTTGCATATGTGATTGTTATGCATGAATGGCAAATACTTATGAGATTATGATGTGAACATATTAGTTAGTTATTGTTAGGGATATCGTGACTTATGTTTGAGATGATATGTTGTGAAGTTGTATTGTACTAACCTAGATTTATTTTGTAGACAAGATAGCCTCCCCTAATATAAATTAAGGTATGAGCTTTCTTATGTCGTATATTTGGCGCTTAGTTGTTTTATTATGACGTTTACTTGGTGTTTGAGTCTTTCTTGCCTAGTTGATTTATTTAACATGATATGTTTGCAATTTGGTTGAATGTTTGATGAATTTCATAATACGGGTATGTGTTCCAATGATTTTGTTTTAAGATGATTGTATTAAAATATATGTGTTGAGAAAGTTGATATGTACTTGACTATAGTAGGTGATAGTTGTAGTATTATGACTGATGACTATGAGTTGACTATGGATTATGACATGATTATTAGTCTTGGTAATGGTTGATTTAAAATTAATAGATATGATTGTATTGATATTTGGAACATGTGATTGACATGTGTGAGCAGTTGCAGGGTAACATGCTTGGCATTAGCATGACAAGGTAATATGTTGTGTCTATATAATTAATAGTTGGGTGGTGTGATAACATATAGTAAGCCTCGATTCCAACAAGGTAAAAAGCTAAAAGAAAGGAATTGGGCAAGAATTCCTTTGGCTATGACTGAAAACCCTAATTTTGAACAAAGGAGTGCTTTGTACACAGGAAGTTTCCTTATCCTTGATTTTGTCTGACATTATGTGGATATGTGCTATATTCATGAACATGCACTTGACGGGTATATTAGCTAGTGTTTAGCTATAGGTGGATCTATTAAATGATTGGAATCCTTGAGAAATGGTGTGGATGTATTCAGTTGCAAGAAGCATGATTGGCACAATTAGATGTGGTAACTAGTGTATTATTATGGTTAAATATACATTGAGAGTTATGTGTTTATGGCACCATGATGCAGGGAGTTCCATGACAAGACATGTTGCCGTGCAATCTTGAAGATGGCCCAGATCGAGCTTTCCTCGGGAACCATGGTGATTAACTCATGGTGTTTGTTGTTAGTCTTGTGTTTTTGGTCTTTTATGAATTGTCTAGATTGATTTGCCGCTTTGTTTATGTCTAGTGTACGGGCATACCACTTTTTTTGCAGAGTCATGTTGTTATTGGTTTTTATGGTCTTCTTCTTGTTTGTTTCTTGTCCTGCCATTTATGTTTTTAGTCTTGGGTATTGGTTAGGAAATATGATTGTTAATGGATCTTAGGGAGAGTTGTGTGGCACCTGACAGATGATGTAAAACTCAGATGAAGCTCATTGCATGAGTAAGTGTAATGGAAGGTAAGGCTATGATAGTCAGTTGGACTGGTTGGGTCTATTGTGGTAAATGGATAGTAGTAGTTCGAACAGGAGAAATGTAACTAGAGAAGGTAAAGTAAATGGATGAGAGGTTTCATATAATTTGGCTATGTTAGGAACTGTTGCTCGTAATGCATGTACATAAATAAGGAATTTCTCTTAACCTAGACCTTATGTTATCTGGTAATTATTTTATGATCATGATTATGTTGAAGTTAAAATATGTATACATGTATGTATGTATGTTGTTTTTTGACAGGATCATTATTGTTTTATGCTAACATTTGTATATGTATGTATGTATCCATGTATCTATGTTACTTTCAGATAGGGTTGTTAAGGATCATTCTTGTGGAGGAATTATTGCTTATGTAGGAGAATGACATCAAGAGGCTCTTGGTCTTACGAGGAATCAATTGGGACAAGTAGTCACAACAAATATACAAGGTCAGTATGATGTGGTTATGAGTTGATATTATGTGATCATATTATGTCTATGTTATGGACATGTTATACCAAGGGATACATTAGCAAAGTGAAAGTAGTGTGGTTTGTGACATGCTAGGATAAGCATGAATAAGACACTGGATGCAGGGTTTTTTGGTAGAGTTAATGTGGTTCTGGACATGTGGTACTACTGTTATGCATATGTTGTATATGTTATACATGTTTCATCTATGATGTGTGCACTTGTGGTGTTGTGTATACATAGCATGTGTACATGTTATTTATGCAATGTTGTGTATAAGATCGTACAAATAGGGTTGTGTGAATACTTCATATGGAGTTTTCTACACATATTGTATTGTCTTCGTGACGTATATGCGGTGTGTGTGGATATGGTTCTCTCTGCATGTTGGATATGCAGTGTTGTGTAAAATAATGCTATGTACATGCTGGGAATGAAATGACATGTACAAGTGGTGTTGTGTGCATGTTGTACATGTGGAGCTATGCACATATGGTGTGGTGTGCATGATTGTACGAGTGGTGTTGTGTGCATTTGGTGCTGGGTACATGTTGTACAACTAACACTATGTGTAGGTGGTTTTGTGTACATGTCTTGCATGTGGTGTTGTGTACATGTGGTGTTGGGTACATGTTATGCATGTGTTACTATGTACATGTGGTATTGAGTACATGTTGTACAGCAAGGAAAATTTTAGGAATGGAAAATTATCTTGAAATGTAAAAGCATTAGCGAATCTCACTACTCGCTAATATGAAAACTATAAAATTTGTATTGATATATTTGTAAAATTATTCAAATGTACAATGATTTTATATATAGTCTATATATAATGTTGGCAATTTTTAACATAAAATAATTTTATATTGTAAAAATTGGGTGAATAATTTTTAGAAAAAATTGAAATTAGCAAATCTTTTTTGTGAAAAAGTCATTGAAAATTAGCCCACCGTGAATATTAACCCCTAAAATTTTCCATGTTGTATAGATGGTGTAGTGTACATGTTGTACAGGTGGTGTCATGTACATGTGATGATGTGAACACATTGTGCAGGTGGTTGTGGTTTACAAATGGTATTGTGTACATGTTGTACTTATTGTACTGGTGCACATGTCGTATTGTTTGCATGTCATACATATTGTTCTGATGACATGTGGTACTATGTATGTGCATATATTTTGTGGTGTTGTACATCAGGGATATATGTATTGGGTTGTGTTGTATGTCAAGAGTAGGTGTATGTCTTATGTTATGCATTGGATGTAGGCATATGTATTGTATTATATACGTTGCGTATAGGTGTATGTGTTGTCAGGTGTGGAAGCATTTATTGCATGGTGTGTATGTCGTGTCTGGCTGTATGTGTGGGATTTGCAGTATGCGTATGTGCACTTGGTTGAGGAGTAGGCACTAGGTGTTTGTTGGGTGTGGAAACCAATATAAGGTGTGTACGGAATAAGGAAAATGGTGGACACTAACGATTGATTAAAGGATAAGTATTAATGTTTTATTTTAGTTTTATCATGCATCTGATTTATGATTCTGGTCTATGATGATTATACGTTATAAATGGTTTTGGTTTATGATGGTTACATATGATTTATGATTTTGATGGTTATATTTTGAGCTAACCTCATGTGATACTTTTATACATGTTGATTTGGTCAAATATGCTAGTTTGACTTGTTGTAACACGAAGCGAACAAGATTGCAAAATGTACCTTATTGATGAGCTACCAATGTGGTATGATGTGAATTTACTTCAATTTATTTCAAATATAATGGAAGTTATGTGTTTGTTACAGGAATGCATGAAATGCTAGGTTGGGTGGTTCAAAATTGACTACAAGAATTGGTAGCAATAACAAAATAAATTGGAACATGCAGTAGCATTCTGGTAAAGTGTTCAACAACAGGGCCATTGTGGTACACTGGTACCCAATAGTGTCCATTGATTTCCATGAGCATGCTATGACTCGTATGATGTGTTGAGAAAGGGATATGCCTTGGTCTCTGTATCTTCAGATGCAAGAAATCCTCTTCAAGTGATGGACTTCCCAAGATGGGGGTGTCAACAAGACTTGGAAGGTGAATGAATACATAGAAGGGTTGACTGGATTCCTGAGGGACTATGTAGAAGAGAAGGGAAGGTTACCGATGGATTTGTTTTGGTCATTAGCATTGTTAGATGAAATCAAATACACATTAGTAGTGCACCCTAGAACAATGAGTTGGTAATTGTTCACTAAGAGGAAAAGTGGCACGGGATTATAACATTGGACATTCGATGCATATTTAACTTTGTAGTGGATTCTAGGCTTCTCGGGAAAGGAGTGAATCCTGGCAATACTTTGAGGGTGGAGATGTGAGCATCTGGATTCCCTTTTTGATTGATACAGGCATCATATCATTTATTTGTTGGTTAAGAAAATGTGTATATGTGTATATGCGCATATCATTGTAAATACCATAATGAGTTCTGTTATAAAGCTCCAATATGCGGTATGGTTTTTATCTTCTCATGTTGTCATGATGTTTTTCTTTTGAGCAGGTCATTCATTGTAAATACTGCAATGAGTTGTGTTATAAAATTCCATGGGCAGTATGATTTTTTTTCGGTAGTCATGTTGGTTATATGTGTCGTTAAACACCGACGACAGTGTTTCCCCAAGGGGGAGGGTTCTATAACAACCCTGGTGAAAATTCCATGTAAAATATATAAATACCACAGATGATGGGAAACATATTCCAAGCTAAATGTTGGGAAAGCCATACTAGGGGTTTTTATTTGGTTGTTTATGGCTAAGGCAATGAATAAGGTTTTGGAAAGGCATGAGGCATTAATTGGAATTTTATTTATGAAAATAATGGAAACTAGGAGAAAAGGAAGGTGAAAGGTCACAGGTTGCATGTGAGGAGGAAATTGAAGGAAAATAATGGAAAATGAAGAAAATATAGGCCTCCTTAATAAAAAGGCTTTTGAGGATCAATTGGAAAGCTTGGTTAGTGAAGACTTGGTTAGCTCAATTTTGGAGCTCTGTCATTATTCTCTCTCTCATACACTTGGATACTTAGAGTTTCTTGGAGCACTCTTAGAGGGTGTGGCATACTTGCATTCTTGGAGAAAGAAGGCAAAGGAAGAGCAGGAAAGAGCAAGAGGGCATTAGCATCATCAACTACATAAGCTTTTCTTGCAGGTAACAAGTTGCATATATGATTTCTTTACTAGTTTTCGCATGCATGGCACATGCATGTGATTTATTAGTTATGATATGTCATTGGCATGGAGGATGGTCAAGATTGATAGTGGATTGCCTAGCCTTGTAACTTCCTGGGTATCCATGGTGATTATGGGTATAATTTCATTACTTTGTTTTGGTTGGTTCTCATGTTTCCTTAACTTGGGTTGAGTTACTAGTCCTGGAAGCCCTGTAACTGCTTGGGTTTAGTTACTAGTCCTATAAGCCTTGTAATAACTTAGGTTTAGTTGCTAGTCCTAGAAGCCTTGGTTGGACAAATGCTTTGGAAGCCCTTGGTGGGTTGAGTTACTAGTCTTGGAAGCCTTGGTTGGACAAACACTCTAGAAGCCCTGTATAAGATGTGGGTTGAATTACTAGTTCTTAAAGCCTTGGTTGAACAAACACTCTGGAAGCTCTGTATAAGATGTGGGTTGAGTTATGAGTTCTGGAAGACTTGGTTGGAGAAATGCTCGGCAAGCCCTGGAAGGCTTGGATCGAGACCAATCTGATGATGGTTTTAGGAATGTACGACCTTGAGATGGAATCACTATTTGATATATTGAGGTGAATGGCCTCTAGAATCCCTCGATGAGTTTTGATTGATGTGTTCTATGAAATCCCATATTCATGCTTGAAATATGGCATGGGGGTGAATGGTTGAAGAGAGATTTGGCTCAGCCATTCTACGGTCAGGTGTTATTCCCATCTGTAGTTCGCTCATTGGATTGATTAATTAGAAATCCATTCCGCCGATTAGCATGTGCAAAGGTATTGATGTATTTATGTATTTGATGGCTGATATGTTTATTCAACTTTTGTTCCTATTATACTGATTATATGTACACTTCATTACAACTGTTATGTATGGCTCTGAGCATGTTTTTACTTGTATATGAATGGATAATGTTTTTATGAGTTAAAGGAAGATACTAAAACAAATGGCATGAGGGAACAATGGTTCATAGCAATTCTAAGATAAGTATGAGATCCATACACTTAATTTTGTTATTTACAACTATAGGTTACATGTTGATGATATGTTTGATGAAATTCCTGTCATGGCTAGTAGGGATATGGTTATGGTCTTATTCATATTATTTCTTTTGTATCCTTGTTTCCTTGTAATTTTAGTAATTCTAAGTGATCATTCCATTCTGGGCGGTGCCCTAGGCTCTAGGAATTTTGTTTTGGCTCAAATCCTAGAATGCTAGAAAAACAGAGTGTTAGTTTGAGACTAACTCACTTGGACAGTGTCTAGGAAGTGTTATAAATCACCTGGCCAGTGTCTGTGGAGAGTTATTCCTGATACTGACTCGCTTGGTTAGTTTCTAGGGAGCATTATAATGCACCTCGCTAGTGTTTGGGCAGCATTAGTCCTAATACTAACTCATCTAGTTAGTGTCTAGGGAGCATTACCTTACCCTAAGTTTGTCAAATAGAAGGACCTAGGGATAGGTAGTCTAAGTGGATGAATTTTCTCTTGAATTTTACTTGAATTTTGTTGGATGATTGTATGTGATGTTCCATCAATTCCATTTCCTTAAAGTCGCCAAGGAGGTTGAATATTATCATAGTGGAATCTCATTGCATGTTTACCCTAGCTCACTGGTTGATTAGGTAGATGTGGGAGGAGGGTGTTACAATGGTAATGTCAAGCATCTTCTCGAGGTTTGAAACCCACCACTCCTCCTTCCCCTCCTGCTTCATCTCAACCAATAGTTCTTACCAATCCTTTGCATCATCAAGGATATATAGCTACCTAACCTACACAAGTCAAGCAACTCAACCAACTCCACCATATATTCACCATGATTATTAGATTCTTATGATGAATTTTGATGAGGTAAATACCGATCAAGTTAGCCTTCAGACTCTATCATGCCAATATGATAAGCCACCTGCAAATTCAACGACTGAGTCCCAACCCAAAGTTTCCATCGAGCCTCTATCGTCATCAAATGGTACCTTACATATTGAACCTAATGTCTAGGTTATTCCCAAGATCCCCAAAGATTTTTCACATCGAAATGTTGCTTCTGCCAAAGCTACACACACATATAGCATATTAGATCACTTGGCGCAGTCTCCTATTGCAATGTTGACATTGGAAGTCCTCCAGACATGCCCATCCTAATGAAAATCTATACTATATACCATAGGTGATGTTGATCCTCAAGATGATTAGATGATTGTATTTCATGTTGGCAAGCCAAAAAATGCTCCACTACCTTCATCCATGGAATTTCAAATACCAATCTCTATTTCAAATTTCATTTTCCAACAATGTATCATCAACGAAGGTGCCTCCACCTGTGAAATTGTTGCTAGTGTTTGGAAGAAACTTGGATCCCATGACCTATTCCCATCCACCATCACTATTTGACCATGGGATGGTCATCTTTCACAATTTCTTGGCTTATATCACAATTTCCTAGTCATAATTTTTGGCAAGATCGTCTACATTGAAATTGAACTCATTGATGATCGCCAAGAATATGACATCGTTTTGGGTCATATTTATACTTATGGAATGTCAGTTGTTGCATCTACAGTCCATCGTAAGATGTGATTTCCCCACAATGTAAAGATCATCAATGTGGATTAGTTGGTGTACTATGACCCCAAAGCCCAGGCTTCACCTCAGTCCAACATTTCCTACATCGATGGAAATACGAATATCTCGTTCTTCACCAATATCTCTCCAAGTGTATACAATGACTCCACTTTTATTGGTGCTAACTATGGTCCACCATCTACTCCTTTCGAGCCTAGCTCATCTTGTGTTTGCATGCTCCAAGCATCGCGGGCCGCTCACAAATGGTCTGGTATGCCTTCACCGCTGACCACACCTCCATAACCTATTTTTCCTAACTAAACCAAACCTTCTGGTATTAATCCTCAAGGTCCCTTTCCTTTAGCTGGTGTCTCTCCTAATCCATCTCCGCCTAGAATCATTGTCGTAGGCCTTAACCATCTCAGAGAAGTTCCTACAGGCCACTAACCTTCTGGTCAGATACCATTCTTATTTCCATCTCCTGAAGTTTATTCTAGACTTATCATGGCTACGTTGAGTTGAACCAACAGTAACTTGGGGATCCCAATTTGGTATATTGATCCTCCTGCGAATACTCCATTCAATAAACTTAAACCTTACACTACTTTGACCCCAGTGTGGAAAATCACAAAGAAGGGGAACTAAGGACAAGGCCCCCCTAGAATTCTAGCTCCTCCTAAGTGACCAAAGCCTATTCCCCCTTATCATTTGTGTGATGTTACCAATCATGCTAGCAATAATTGTCCGAAAATACCTAATATTAAGGATGTGGTTGTTGATACCTTGCATGATTCTAACATTCCTTAGGTCCATGTCACCCTAACTGAATCAACCAAGAATAAGAAATCATTATGCAGAAATCATCCCTATGCTTTGCGTGATTATCATGGTGACTATTCTCATCATTGTCCCTATCTCAATGATTTTCGTGATACACTTAGAGTGCATCATGAATTAGAGGTCACTCATAGTCAGTCCACCTGTCCTCTACCTATGGATTCTAGTCCCATTCTTACATTGGAATAGGAGATCTCTTAAACACCTATTGTGATCCATCCCCTTGATGTTGAGATGATGGATAGTACCACTCCTATTCACTACCCATCCTCATCTATGATATTGATGAATTGGAACTCCCCTAATGTCCTATATTATGATTCTGTTGAACCTTTTTCAACGAACACCCAGATCTCAAGATCGGTAGATATTCCATCTTCTTGCCATATCTCTCCCAACCTTAACAATGTATATGTGAAACCTGTCTCTCATGAAGATGCTTCAAGTAGCTCTTCTCCATGATGTGGTCCTTCTTCCTCCAGTTCGCCCAAACCCCACTCTGATGAAGACATCACGGAAGCTATGACCACCCTTGACTATCCTTGGGATGATATGGACCATTGTACATACTTCCTTTTGCATCAATCCCATTATCAATATGTTGTGGAGTACAAAGACCTCATTCCTCGTGAGGTCGATTGGTTTAACCACCCCTTACTTGAAACCCATCACTTCAAACCACATACACCTTGTGTCCATTACATTTCCATTCAATGTTTGGGTAAGGGGTCATCCACTTTTTAGACTCCAGGAGAAGAAATTCTCCACATCCCTCCTAGTGCATTTGGTACTGTTTAATTTGGTACCATCATTCTTCCCCATTTAGAAGAACCTCTGGAGTCTCATATACATCCATATGATGATGGGGATGATCCACTTCATCATTCTTATATCTTATATCAACAACCCAATCACTTAGACATTATTGTTGTTCAACCACCACATTTTCTAGGTGAGCACCAGTTCATTATATCCGAAGCTACTCTTTGGTACAATGGCACCATGTATGCGAACATAGAAATTTAATCCATTTGATTCAGATATGCAATACCAAATGAGATTGGTAATCCACCATTTCCTTTCTCTAATTGTATCTATCCATTTTTCCCACAAGAAGACAACCATAAACAAATGGCGAACCACATCCTCAAAATGTCCTTAGAGTACACTACTCTAAATACATCTGGTATGCCCATAGCATATTCCATCTATCCATACCAAATGGAGGGCACATATACCACTCCATCTCCTTATCATGCTTTGGAATATGTGCATGAGGGGCACACATGATCCTCCATATCCTCATCATCTTTCATTCTAGACTTCACCTTCTTTGTTCAATATTCTCATAATGGAATTTTAGACAACCATATATTTTAAAAATTTGTTAGTGGAAGAAAATTTGTATATATCTTGCATGTCAGATTATTGGGAAATTGACAACTCAATGGAAAATTATGCTTCAAGGTGATAATAGATATGCCAAAGGGAGCTTGTGCAAAGACTAGTATATTTTCTGGTTTGTTTAGATGCATAATGTTTTACAAGTTGATAGACATCAAACACACATGTTGTAGATAAATTAGGCACAAGGAAGAAATGTTGAAGGCAACCATTATGAATCTAAAATAAGTAGATATAAAAGGAATGCCATTTGGTTTGAAAATGATTGGTATTGTAGAGTTCTAAGATGGTTGATACAAAATATAGAGGAAAATATAAGCATGAAGGAACATGAAAAACTATTTTGTTGTAAGGGGATTTTTTGAGAAGAATTAAAGAGGACATGGATGAAAATGACTATTCAATTATAAAATTTTAAATTTTAAATGTTAAATGCATTTTTTAGGACATTTTAGAGATATTCTTACTTATTCAGTAGGACCTGAGCATAGAATTCTTGGAAATGGAAGTAGTCACTTACCCTTATTGAACTAAGAAGGTGAAGTCTAGAATGAAAAAATAAGAGCTTCGATGAATCTTGACATGAGGTATTGTTAAGTAGGGAAATATTACCAAAGATGTAAAATTACAACATGTAAAAAAAGTTTGTTATCAAGTTCAAGAGGAAGTGAAGACCAAAGAACTGGTTGGGAAAGTACAACTGAAGGTAGTCTAAATATAATAAATTGTTGGCAATTTCCATGGAGTCAACAGAAAATTATTACAACAATAGAGCATTACATAAATTGTTGGATTTATACTTTCATACCAAGTGAATAGCTAAGAATATTCAAGGATTAAAGGATTTGTTATAAAGCATTGAATGAGTGGAAAATAGATACAACAAAAGGAACAATTATTATAACCTTTACAAGTTAGCAAGTCGACGAAATGTGGATTGTTGGACCTAAGAAACTAAACAAAGTATTTTGGAGATAGTAGATGATAAAGGTGGAAGTATAAGATAAAGTTTTGGATAGAGAATGCATGAGGTAGGATTATAAATAGTATGAAACATCAACAAAATATCTATGTAGGATGTCTTGTGAAGGAGTAATGTGTCTAGATGAAATAGGTAATAGTCAACAACATGAAAAAGTGAGAGGAAAAAGATTAAGGATAAGGATACCCAAGTGGATAAGAAACAGTAATCACTGTAGCTATGGGCAGATGATTAGTGTTGAATGTTTGAGCAATGACATTGCATAGAAGAAAAATTAGGGTTTTGATCTTTGATGACTGCAGGAAGTTACAAAGAAACAACATGACAATTTAAAAAGTAGTAAGATGCAACATAATATTTGGGATCTATAAAAACTTTAGCAGCAAATAATTTATGATCTGGAGACCATGAATAAATTATTCCCTGGGAGTATGATGCAGGAGCATCAATTAATCTCAAATGACCAACAAGATCTAAATTTTTACTAGAGGATTTGGTTCCTCAGAGCGTGGAATTTCTTATATAAAGATGAGGACTAATATTATGTTCATGTAATCCACTTATTATTAGGATTTTGTTAATTTAGGATTGTGGAAGATTGATAATTTGTTACTAAGCTAAAATAAGCTTATTCTGTCATCTTCTCATGAAACTAAACAAGCAATGCAATGCATATATAATTTGAATGGTATTAATGAAAAAGTAGAGGGAGTGAAAGGAATTTGAGTGTGTTCAAAATTTTTAGAATTATTCATATACCTATGATTTGTAATCCCTTGTGAAATTATTCTATCTGCCTATGCTTCTATCTCTAACACTTGAGGAAAGACAACTATTTCTCATTCTTATCTATATTTTCCAGGAAGGGTCTATTCCTCGGGAGGTCAAGTTATCTTAATAGTCATACCCACTAGTCTTCTTATAAAATAGTTAGGAGAGCTAGTAGGTTCACCCACGCTAAGAAAAAAACTATAATACTTCTGTTTTACTCTTTTTTTTTCTTCCTCGCTCTCTCACAATTCTCCCCCTTTTATGCCTTCATCCACACATGGAAATATTTCCTCTTATATCTATGTGCATGTGTGTAATTATATAGGTTGAATCCTCAATCTTTCCATGAATAATATAGTGATAAATTTACTTCAACCAAATGAATATAATCATATTTGGGCACGTGAATAGAGTATTAGATCATTCTTGAGATAATCGTATTACATAAATTCTTAAATAAAGACTCGCACTATTGATATGTCTAGAGTGTGGCTAAGTTTGTGCAATAGAGGCCAATTTCCCTTAAAACAGAACAAGGGGCTAGAACTTAGTTTATTTAAAATTTTATAATAATTCGTTAATTGAGTATGATTGAGAGACAAAAATTGATTTTCTTTTAGCATTTCCATCTTGGAACATTTCTTAGCCAAAAGTTTCTAATAGGTTTGGGCTTCGAGTTGTGAGGATAGAGAAATATCCTGTAGAAGATGATAAATAGAGTTGTTAAGTGGTGAAAATATTTATTTTTTTGTAGGTGAAAGAAGCGGAGGAAGGTCAATGATAGGAAAAACATTTTACACCGGGACAAACTACTTTGAGGACAAAATAACTACATTTTACAGGAACTATTCTAATCCATGACTTTCAAGGGAGGTGCAAGTGCTTTGGTTAAAAATCACAGAGTCCTAGGACCTATTATGATGGGCATGTCAGTGGTCATATAAAATGTTTCCAATATCACTCGAGTGTTGAAGGAACATTATTAGGGTGCTAGATTGTGAGTTGATGTTGATCAAGACGAGTCCAACAGTTGGTTGAAGGGAATCTCCATACCTAAGGGATTTTGCCCAGAAATAAAAAAAGGGGAGAGTTCAGATATAATGATCGGGGTGACTAAGTATGAAATTACTGGGGGAAAAAATCCAAACCATTATGGTCATGTGCGCCCCAAATTCAAAAATATTGGGGCTAATCCCCAATGGATGTGTCCTCATGGAAAATGGTCATCAGTTCTTGGTTCCTGGACCAGAGGGTATTTCCTTAGTAACTCATTGACATGCACAACATCTACCTCACCTAGCTAGAGGCAGGCCTCAGAGGTAGTGCCCTAGCCACCACCAAGTGATATTTACTCCACGTTTGGCAACTTTTCGATCTCTAAAAGGCCTTTGCTTCAAGGACAAGGTGGCACATTAAATTCATATAGGTGAAGAGTAAGCATGCATGTTTGCATGTTTACCATGAGACGAATAAATGGTATAACGAGCATAACAATTTATGTATTAGCAGTGTACATGGCCAAAGGTGGTGAATCCTCCATGATGATGTAGGATGGCAAGCTCTTTAGGTTATAATAAGGTGGTGGATTTATATCTTCATGCATTGAGGGCATGCCTTGCTGTGAAGCCCTCTAAGCTTTATTTTTCTAGTTTCTTTTGTGAATTATCGGTTAGGCATTTTAATATTCATCATTTCTCCATCCATATTTCTTGTTACTTTGTCCATATCTATTGTTTCTCGGTCTATATTTCTTGTTGCTCCATCTCTCTACTTTTTGGGTCATTTGATTTACCCTCTGTGGTTACTGTTAGCGGTATATATCGTTCAACATTAGATTAAATGGTGTAATTTTTCATTGAATTTAGTTCTTCCTTTTCTGAAATTTTATTATGTGGATTAATTAACATTGGTTCATAGGCCATTGTTCCATCATATTTCCTCCAAATGTTTTATGGTTAAAGGTTACGCATCTTAGACTTTGTGAAAATTGTTTTTTGTGTCTTCTCTCCACAAGAACTCGTTAGGGCCATCATTTTAGATTTTCACCGTCTTACCCTCTGCATATATCCAATCCTCTAATCCATCATGTATTTCACATAACTTCCTAGTGTTGGTAGCAAGTGTCTGGTATAGTGGTTCTTGATCAATTTGGTTATAACCTCATTCTCCATCGGCCTTTCTTGGACAACTCAGGTGGTTACTACTGGGTTTTCTAGTCCTGAATGTTTTGAAGTTATATAGAAACAATGTCTCTCCCTTTGTACTTACATTGATGAGAATTTGATTTGAATCTGGAACTACTTGAAATGCTTAGCAAGGTATTCAATTCAGTAAATATACATGTTAACATGATGTACTTGTCTTGCAGTTAAAAACAAATGAAATTTTCAGTTGTTTATGACCCATTTAAGTATAACATAATTATCTCCTTTTTGTTTTTAACATAGTAAAACAAATTTGTTCTGCAAAATAATTCAACCACAGATGCAAAAGAAGTTGATGAAGTAGTCCACCCCTCCTGGGCTACCTTTGTTGGGTCCAAGGCTCCCAAATGGGCATGTCCTCATTTTGATTAAAAGTTCAAAATAATTGTACAGCTAAATACAAGCCTCTACAGGTGAAATAGACTATAAAAATGGATTAAGAACACTCAAATTCTTCAGGATTGACTATTGGTTCACCTCCAATGGGTACCTGCAACCCAATATAGCTCTCACAATGCTGGGCCCTAATGGATCCTAGAAATTCCATAGAGCAAATACACTTGCAAACGACCTCTAATTACCTTCTCACCTATGCCAATGGCTTGAGAATCATCTAAATACTCGAAATCAAATAAAAAAAATCATCCAAAAAGGACATTCCTAGCCAAAGTTATGGCTCATTAAGGTTTCTCCAGTCTGCCCTATAAAAACTCCAGTTAACGAAAGTTGCAACGTCAGTTAAGGCCGCCAAATATGGCAAGCTCACTAATTTTTGTTCCCTCTACCAAAATTTCCACCATCATGACTGGCAGTTACCTGGTTGTTAAAACTGCATGTGACCGAAATTCCGGTTGGCGGACTAGTAGTGAATTCTGTGCAAACGTTTGGTGAACGATTAGTTCATAACTAGATGTTGAGGCCATGTTTCAAGGGCATGTGACCAGGTTCAAACTTATCAATTGTTAAGTGCTTGTGGCTAGGCTTGGGCCAACTTTTATGGGGCCGGGTTGTATGGCATCGGGGGCTGGCCACCTATGACCCCCACACAAAGTTCGGGAAATCTTATATGAATTTCATTTCACATAGAAAGAAAGTCCAAATCTTATGGTTCAATGGTTAAACATTGCACTCACATACGGGAGTTCTCAAATTGAAGCCATGCACCCAACCAAAATTTTGGAAATGCGCCAGTGAGATGCTTACATCATGCTAATGTCACCCTAGCCATGTGGTGGCCTCTGGGTCTGCCATGTGATAGTTTTTCATTTGTTGCCCAAAAAGAATATTCCAAGGAATCTTCTGTGGAATATTTTATTTTTTAATTTCTTTTGAAAAAAATTTGAAACTTTAGTGTTATTGGGCAATTTTTCTTTTTGGCATAACTTTCTCATATGGAGAGCACTTTTCGAACCATTCACAGTGCTAGAATCAGGAGAACGAGATCTATCTGGTCACTTAGGTTTGATGCACTTTTGGACACATTGAAATTTGATCTATCACTGAAGTCCTGGATCAGTATCTAATTACTCCTCCCCATTAGGATCTTTTGGACCCAAAAAGACTGATATACTGATCTGAATAGTAAATGAGAGTATAGCAACCTCTTCTTTCAGCCTCTATACACTTCCTTGCATAGCTAATGCTTTTCAACAAAAACTCGAAGGTAGACGACACTTCCCTTCCTGAATACACTCGTTCTCCCACCAAGAACTATCTTCCTTAAACTCATTTAGAATTTACAGAAGGTAGCTAAACATTGCTTCCAAGCCACTTCCATGAAAAAAGTCACAAATGTAACCATGGTGACATTTGCTACTACAAATATTCTTCTATAGATGATGTCAAAATAAGCTAATAACTTTATGAATAAATTATTGTTTCAACAAAAGAAACATCTTTCACATCGTGTCAATCAACATTGGATCTATACATCATGTCTACAAATGATCAACTAAATCACAAGTTGACAAAATCATCCCTTTAAACATTTGACCCTTCAAGTCAAGTATGTACAAAAAGAATTTAAACGATGCTTTCACAAAGATGAAACACTTCAGCATTTCTCCTCTTTACAATCTTGGAGATTAAATTAACTTTTTCCAAGTCAATATTACATTACATGCATGATTAAAAACAAAGTAATCAAAACTTCAAGTTAATCACACATACATGTTTAGAATACGAGGAAATCATCATGATCCCTGTGCTCATGCATATCATTCTCATGCATGTAGTTTATGTTAGGAGACCAATTCACAAAAATATAGAATACATAGTTGAACACCTTAGAATTGAGCCTCTTCGAGGGGGAAACCTCCTTTACATTACACAGAAGAACAATTCTTGTATGATTCAAATGACAAAATATCCTTTCTATATATAGGAGTCTAAGGGGTCACAATATATCCAAGCCAACCTAACAATAATAATATAAAGGAACAAAGATAACAATAAAAGGATTCTATGGGGCACAATAATAACAATATGGGGACAATAGGAGCACAACAATATTAATAATGGATACAACTACAATATTAATGGGAGCATCGCTAGTATTATAGGGACCTAACATGGCCCTCTCTTTCAAAAAAGTGTTGTCTTCAACGCTTGAGTAGTTCTGGATGCTTCTATATAAAATTCTCATCCTCCCATGTGGAATCTTCAGCAGATAAGTTCTTCCACTTGATGAGATACTCTGAAATTGATGAATTTCGTAGTTGTCGAGTTCTTGTTTCTATGACTGTTTCCAGTTATGGCAATATTGTTTGAATTGGGGGCTTGTTGCCTATAACCTTCTTTAAATATGAAACATGGAAAATTGAGTGCACTCAAGAAGCTGGAGGAAGCTCCTATTTGTATGCCATAGTACCAATATTTTGCAACACCTTATATGGATCATAATACTTTGGTGAAAATTTGTTATCCTTCTTAGCTTGCTTGAGGGACATTTGTTTATATGGTTGTAGTCGTAGGAATACCCAATCACCTACATCAAAACTTCTTTCACTGCGATGTTTATCTACAAGTTGTTTCATTCTATTTTTTGCCAACACGAGGTTATCCTTTCATAGTTGGAGAACTTGTTGTTGATGCTCGATGTGATGTTCCATTGCTTGAACCTTAGAATTTTCTCTTAAATATGATGTGATGGATGGTGGCTGATACAAATAAAGTACCATAAATGGGGTCATTTTTTTTGCAGTATGGAAGGAAGTTTTATACCACCATTCAGCACGAGGCAACCCTTTGACCCTTTGCGTCTGTTTATCAGATACAAAGCAATAAAGATATCCTTCCAAACATTTGTTTACTATCTTCGTTTTCCCATCAGATTCAGGATGATAAGATGAGCTATGAGCTAACTGAGTACCAAGACAAGAAAATAATTTTGTCCAAAAATTTCTTGTAAAAATGGGATCTCTATCACTTACAATAATCTTTGGGTTTCCATGTAGCTTTTGAATTGTTTCCATAAATTCCATAGAAACTGTATTGGCTTTAAATGGATATGATAATGCATAAAAGTGTGCATGCTTGGTAAGTCTATCAACTACCACCATGATGACACTCTGTCCCTTAGACTTGGGTAAACCTGTGATAAAATCCATTGAAACCTCCTCCCAACATTGGCTTGGAATGGATAAAAGTTGTAAAAGACCTAGTGTTTTACTTGTTTCAGCTTTATTTTGTTGGCATACCAAACATTCTGCCACAAACTTTTGAATACCTGATTTAAGGCCATCCCAAAAAAAGATTCTTCTTACAAAATTTCAATCCAATGCTCAGAGAGAAAGTTATGATGATTTTCCCCAGGTCACTTGTTTGGAAAGTAATTCAAGAGTCTGCAAAAATACCAACTTCCTCAGACCATATCTCCACAAATATAGTGTAAAAAGCTTTGAAATTTGGATCCGAGGTTCAGTGCGATTTCATATCAAATGAGTTTTTTTCACTTATGAAACGTCACAAAAAAAAAATTATAGTGAAAATGCCATGATGACCTATTTGGAGCAGCGCAACCCTAGAATCCAAAGCTCTGATACCAAATGTTATGAAACCTGCTCACAAAAAGATAGAAAATATAGTTGAATGCCTTAGAATTTACCCTCTTCGACGGGGAAACCTCCTTTACATTACACAAAAGAACAACCCTTGGATGATTCAAATGACAAAACCTCCTTTCTATATATAGGAGTCTAAGGGGTCACAATATAACCAAGCCAACCTAACAATAATAATATAAAGGCACAAAGATAACAATAGAGGGATTCTATGGGGCATAGTAATAACAATATGGTGACAATAGGGGAACATCAATGTTAATAAGGGATACAACTAAAAGATTAATGGGGGCACCACTAGTATTATAGGGACCTAATAGTTTATCCTTCAACTTTCTCTTAAGTACAATCATAAGTACAAGATCCTCGATCACATGTACATGTACTTTCAAATCTGAAATGAATATAACTTTCGCTATGATAGAGTGAGTCTCATACTTAGCTTTCTCATCCTGCAACTTGAATTCCCTTAACAAAGAAATGCATTCAATCAAAGGACATGCAAATTTAATTGGATAAGAATTCTAACCATTTCTTACCAATCCATTTCAAAGGCGCTTCCTTTAACTACACATCCATATCAATATTTGTATCATCCTAACACATATCAATGATGGAAACTTCCTTCCGATTCTTGCCATACCTTTTCACCAATTTCTTCAACTTTCGTGGAAGAATTGTTGAATTCATAGTCCAACACCTTTCAACAGTATGTCCTTGCTTATGGAAATAAGTGCAACACATGTTCATCTTCTTAATAACATGATTTTCATTTTTCAATGGAACTTTGGCTTCTTGCCTCCTTCCCTTCAAAAGTTTCCTGTATGTTGCTATTCTTTTCCAACATCTAGAAACACTATGGTTAACCAAACCACAAAAAGAACATGCAATTCTTTTCCAATGCTTGTATGGAAAATTTTCATGCTTTACATGATCAAAGGAATTTTGATGGAAATCAGATTTATACCTTTCTCTTTCACCTTCATACCTTCATAAGGAGGTGAATCGAAAGAAGAAGAAGCTCCCTTTGGAACACTATTAATCCTTTCAATGGTTTTAGAGTTTTCACCACTTTCTTGTTCAAGTGCATGCTTATGCACACCTTCTTCGTGAAAAACATGTTTCAAACTATTGCATTCCTCAAGGATACAACCTTTACGACCTTGAGACAAAGAACCTGAAATGAAACTCCTTCTAGGAACTATTTCAATTGCCTTCATGGCTGCTTTGTAGCTTTCTCCATAAGATTGTCCATAGCCGAGACCCAAATACTTAGGCCTTACCTCAACCATTATTGGCTCAACTATACCCTATGCATGTTTGCCCAATATTTTTCCTTCATATCCAATTTTGGACATCAACTTGGAACCTATGTGTTTGGTATGTTTCTCAAATTAACCAACATAAACATTCTTATAAGAATTTGAAGACAAACTAGAATTGTTTACCTCTTCTTCAAGTTGATCCTTTGCTAAGGCTTCTTTGGCAACAAGGATTTGCATCCCCAACTCATGCATCCTTTCCAGATTCATGTTTTCAATATGAAGTTGGACTTCCATTTCTTGCAATTGCTCAAAAAGCAACTACTTCTCTTCCCTCTTGGAATTCAATTGCTCCTGAAGTCTAGAGCTCTACCTTTCATCCTCATACATTTCTTTCACCATATTCATCATGATGAAAAATTCTTGCTTCAAGCCCTCATCAAAGAATCTTGTGAAGGAGGAAACTTCACTTGATGAAGTTGTCATTATAATGTCAATGAAAAAATTAACTTCAACAATGTTCTTAAATCTTTTCAAAACAAATGGCAAAGCTTTTTCACCCAAATGTCTTTATAGCCATCACATATTCAAGCAACCAACAACACACAAATCAAGTGAACATCGTGTTCAAGCAGCCATCAACAAATCAACTCAAGTGAAATTCTTTTAGTGATTTAGAGGACCTTTGGGGTGAGGAAAATATTTTCTATTCCTTTTTGACTTCTCTAAGACTTAGCTAATCAGCAACTATCCCCAAACTTCAACAAACTCAAACAACATGTAGTTTGCAGAATAGTAAAGTAGTCAATCTTCAACACTACTTTAAACACCTTTCAAGCTATACAATCAAGCTATTGCGATGAAAACTTGCAAGACAGTCAAAATATCCTTGCACAAAATCAAGCGGGCAAGAAGGGAGGCTAACTTAACAAAATAAAGAGGAAAAATTAATGAAGAATAAGATGTAAGAAATTAAATAAGAAACAATTAAACATAAAATAAAAGTAAAATAGAACAGGAAGAAGGATACAAAGGAAAAGAATAGTATTAGAAGAAAAATAGAAAATAAGATAGAAGGAAGAGAAGGAAGAACAACCAAAATGAAGTATGAGAACCAAAATGACAAAAGAAACAAAAGAAGAAAATTACTAAATAAGGAAAAACAAAAACACAAAAAATAAAAATAACAAAAGTGAAATAAAAAATAAGTTATAAAAAAAGAAAATTCTAATGGAAAGCCTAATAAAAAAAGAAATTAGTAGTAATGACAAGGAAAAAGTTAAAAGAAAAATGATAAGAGTGGAAGAAACAAGAAGAAAGCTAAGCATGTAGTGATAAAATAACCTTAAGAAAAGAAGAAGAAGAATAAGATCATAAAAGAATAAACTAATAAAATAAGAAAAGAAATGAATGAAATAAAAGGAAGGAAGAGAGGATGAAAAGAATAATATAAAAGAAAAATAATAATAATAAAAGTAGAATACAGAATAAAAATAAAATAAAATGTGAATAAACAAAACCGAAAATAAAATAAAGTAAAATAAAACAAATAACGAGAGTATATAACATGAAAATAGGAGGGAAGAGGGCAGGGAATGAGAAGGGGAGGAAAAAAGGGAGAAGAATCGGAAAGAGAAGGATAAAGGAAGACAGAAAGGGAAAAGAGGAGAGGAAGGAAATAGTTATTGGATATGTAAGATTAAAGGGATCCAACTAGTGCTTATTTAAGTACCACCATATATGTTAGGGTGTTTGATGATCTCCAATGCTTCTCTTATTTTGCATTTGAACTAATGATCTTCTTAAGTGATGATATTAGAATCTTCAAAATCTTCAAGGCATAGGAGGCTCTTAGTTTTCGATGAATTCTTACCAAGAGCTAATGAGAATATTCTCTCATTCTCAATTTTTGCCCCATTTTTTTTAATCTAATATTTTATGATTGACCATTCTCCCCAATGTAGACAATCTTATTTTATAGACCCCCTTGAACTGAAGTTGATCAACCTTATCTTCAACCAACCTCATTTTGTGTCTTATGATCTCAATGGGTTTAAATGATGTAATAATAACATTCTTCTTGTGGACCTTAGCAATCTTATCAATGGTACAACGAATGTAGGGGAGGAATGTGTTCCCATTTGGGGAGGGTAGTGAGAAAAATATACAGAACGAGGGATCTTTTTAATAGCTCAGCAGATGGTGCTATGGATGTAACCAATATCAAGAAAAACCATAGTGAGGTGGTCAATTTATTGATTGAGATGCTCCTTGTCATATAACCTTGAGGCTCTAGTGATTATTGTTTTAAGGATCCCTAATTTCTTAGCGAGACAATGATCGAAATTAGTATGAAGATAGCTATCTTTGTGAGTTTTTTTTCATGTATACTCTATGTCCAATGCTACTATCATTTCATTTAGAGATAAGAACATCCAGAAAGGGGATGTTATTATTATTTTCTAATTCCATCGAAAATTTGTTGTCCTTGGAGATTCCATTAAATTGTTCCAAAAACTTCTTAAGTTTCAAATCCCCATGAGGCCACTTCACAAGTCTCTTCCATCTTTTTTGTTTTAAGGGATAAGAGTTGATAGCCTTATTTTCAAACATTTCCATATAAATATTGGCAACAATGGGTGACAAGGGAGAGCCCATATCAACTCCGTGGTTTCCTCAAAAAATTTACCCTAGAAACTAAAGAAGGTTGATATAAGTGAGATCTTAGTTAGTATGGTAGTAAGGGGGTCAATGATATTTTTGACAACCTCTATAGCTTAATTAAGAGGAATTTTAGTGAATAAGGAGACAACATTGAAGCTTACTAATAGGTCATTGGGTTCCCATTTATAATCTTTAATCAAGTTCACACGATGTTTAAAATCTTTAATAAAGGAATGAATATTTCCAACAAGAGGGTTGAGAATATCAACCACCTAGATAGCAAGTATATAGGTGGGAGAGTCAATTATGTTTAGCCTTAGAGAAATTCCTTATATATTTATTTTAGGAAGACTATAAAATGTAGGGGTGATTTCATTACAGAGGGTAGGGTTATTTTTTTTTTTTGTCATCAAGGTTTCATTCCTTGATGTACTCCTTAACCTCCTTAGTAATTTTTGAGATATGATTATGTTGAAGCTTATCGCGAAAAAAATATAAATTATACAATTTTCCAAAATGCAAAAACCAAGCTAACATATATTTAAGATTTTAAAGGTGAGACATAGAAATTTAGAATAACTTAGTTTTTAAGTGTGACATTATTGGAATCACGAGTTTGATAGATGAACTCCTCAGAATTGAAGTTCCCCAGAGTTTTTGAGAGTGCTAAATTCATATATTCAGTTAGAAAAGAACAATTTATACAATACAAATCAAAATTTGGCCAATGATTTTGTTTTAAGATGGTTGTACTAAAATATATGTGTTGAGACAATTGTTATGTACTTGACAATAGTAGGTGATAGTTGTAGTATTATGACTGATGACTATGAGTTGACTATGGATTATGATATGATTGTTGGTCTTGGTAACGATTGATTTCAAATTAATAGATATGATTGTCTTGATATTTGGAACATCTGGTTGACATATGTGAGTAGTTGCAGGGTAACATGCTTGGTATTAGCATGAAAAGGTAATAGTTGATGTGTCTATATGACTAACAATTGGGGTCTGACAACATATAGTGAGCCTCAATTCCAACAAGGTAAAAAGGGAAAAGAAAGGAATTAGGAAAGAATTCCTTTGGTTATGTTTGGAAAGCATAATTTCAAAGGAATGAGTGGTTTGCACACAAGAAGTCTTCTTAACATTCATTTTGTCTAACATTATGTGGATATGTGCTATATTCATGAACATGGACTTGACAGGTACATTAGCTAGTCTTTAGCTATAAGATGATCTGTTAAAGGATTGGAATCCCTTGAGAGATGGTGTGGATGTGTTCAGTTGAAAACAACATGCTTCACACAATTAGATGAGGTAACTGGTGTATTATTATACTTAAACATACATTGACAATTATGTGTTTATGATAGCATGATGCAAGGAGTTGCATGACAAGACATGTTGCCATGAAATCTTGAAGATGGCTTAGGTCAAGCTTTCCTTAGCAACCATGGGGATTAAGTCATGGTGTTTTGTTGTTAGTCTTGTGCTTTTGGTCTTTTATGAATTGTTGAGATTGATTTGCAGCTTTTATTATGACATTTAGTGTATGGCCATACCACTTTTTTTGTGGAGTCATGTTGTTATTGGTTTTTATGGTCTTCTTCTTGTTTGTTTCTTGTCCTTCCTTTTATGTTTTGAGTCTTGGTTATTGGTTGGGAAAGAGGAAAGTTAATGGAGCTGAGGGAGAGTTGTGTGGTACCTGACAGATGATTGAAAACACAGATGAAGCTTGGTGCATGAGTAAGCATTAGGGAAGGTAAGGCTATGAGAGTCGGTTGGACTAATTGGGTCCAATGTGGTAAATGGACAATAGAAGTTCAGACAGGAGAAACGTAACCAGAGAAGGTAAAGTAAATGGATTAGAGGTGTCATATTCTTTGGATATGTTAGGAATTATTGTTGTCAATGCCTCTACATAAATAAGGAAGTTCTCCTAACCTAGACCTTATGTTATCTAGTAATTATTTAATAATCATGGTTATGTGGAAGTTAAAATATGTATACACGTATGTATGTATGTTGTTGTATGACATGATCATGATTGTTTTATGCTAGAGTTTATATATGTGTGTATGTATCCATGTATCTATGTTACTTTCTGACAGGGTTGTCAAGGATCATTCTTGCAGAGGAATTATTCCTTATGTAGGAGAATGATACGAAGAGGTTCCTAGTCTTACAAGGAATCAATTGGGAAGGGTAGTCACAACAAACATACAAGGTTAGTATCATGTGGTTATGAGTGTATATTATGTGAATGTATTATGTCTATGTTATGGACATGTTATACCAAGGAATACATCAACAAAGTGAAAGCAGCGTGGTTTGTGACATGCTAGGATAAGAATGAATAAGACACTGGAAGTAGGGTTGCTTGGTAGAGTGAGTGTGGTTATGGACATGTGGTACTATTGTGATTCGTATGTTGTATATGTTATACATGTTTCATCTATGATGTGTGCACTTGTGGTGTTGTGTATACATAACATGCGTACATGTTATTTATGCAATGTTGTTTATAGGACGATACAAACAAGGTTGTGTGAATATTGCATATGGGGCGTTCTATACATATTGTACTGTCTTCATGACGTATATGCAACGTGTGTGCATATGGAGCTCTACGCATGTTGGATATTTAGTGTTGTGTACATATAATGCTATGTACAAGTGGTGTTGCATGCATGTTGTACATGTAGTGATATATACATATGGTGTCGTGTGCATGATTGTATGAGTGGTGTTCTGTGCATGTGGTGGTAGGTACATGTTGTACAAGTGGCACTATGTGCAGGTGGTTTTGTGTACATGTCTTGCATGTGGTCCTGTGTACATGCAGTGTCGCATACATGTTGTGCGTGTGTTACTCTTTACATGTGGTATTGAGTACATGTTGTACACGACGAAAAATTTTAGGCATGGAAATTTATCTTGAAATTTAAAAACATTGGTGAATCTCACTAGCCCCTAATATGAAAACTATAAAATGATTATTGATATAATTGTAAAATTAGTCAAATGTGCAATGATTTTATATATAGTCTATATATAATGTTGGCAATTTTTAACATAAAATAATTTTAGATTGTAAAATTTGGGTGAATAATTTATATAAAAAATGGAAATTTTCAAATCACTTTTTATGAAAAAATCATTGAAAATTAGCATTCCTGCAAATATTAGCCACTAAAATTTTCCATGTTGTACAGATGGTGCAATGTACATGTGGCGTTGTGTACATGTTGTGCATGTGGTTTCATTTACATGTGGTGATGTGAACACATTGTGCAGGTGGTTGCGGTTTATAGATGATATTGTGTACATGTTGTACTTATGGTACTAGCACACATGTCGTATTGTGTGCATGTCATACATGTTGCCTTGAGAGAATGTGGTAGTATGTATGTGCATTACGTATGTGTGTGTATTGTGTGGTGTTGTACATCGGGGATATATGTATTGGGTTGTGTTGTATGTGAGAAGTAGGTGTATGTCTTATGTTATGCAGTAGATGTAGGCATATGTATTGTATTGTATACATTGGGTATAGTTGTATGTATTGTATGTCAAGTGTAGATCAATTTATTTCATGGTGTAGTATTTCGTGTGTGGTTGTATGTGTGGGATTTATGTTATGCATATGTGAACTTGGTTGAGGAGTAGGCACTACGTGTTTTTCGAGTGTCGAAACCGATCCAAGGTGTGTATGGAATAAGGACAAAAGTGGAAGCTAAGGATTGATTAAAGGACAAGTATCAATGTTTTATTTTAGTTTTATCATGCATGTGATTTATGATTCTGGTCTATGATGATTACATGTTATCTATGATTTTGGTTTATGATGGTTACATTTGATTTATGATTTTAATGGTTATATTTTGAGCTAACCTGACATGATACTTTTACACATGTTGATTTGGTAAACTATGCTAGTTCGACTTGTTGTGATTGGAGGCGAACAAGATTGCAAATGTACCTTATTGACGAGCTACCAATGAGGCACAATGTGAATTTATTTTAATTTATTTAAAATCTAATGGAAGTTATGTTTTTGTTATAGGAATTCATGAAATGTGTGGTTGGGTGGTTGAAATTGACTACAAGAATTGGTAGCAACAACAAAATAAATTGGAACATGCAGCATCATGCTGGTAAAGTAATCAAGAGCAAGGCCATTGTGCGACATTGGTACCCAATAGTGTCCATTGATTTCAATGAGCATGCTATGACCGGTATGATGTGTTGATGCAGGGACATGCCTTGGTTTTTTTATCTTCCGATGTGAGGAACCTTTTCCAAGGGATGGATTGACCAAGATGGGGGTGCCAACATAACTTGGAAGGTGAATGACTACATGGAAGGGGTGACCGGATTCCCAAGGGACAATGTAGAAGAGAAGGGAAGGTCACAGATGTATTTGTTTTGGTCATTAGCATTGTGAGATGAAATCATATGCACATTAGGAGTGCGCACTAGAAAAATGAGTTGTTAACTGTTCACTAAGAGGAGAAGTGGCACAAGATTATAGCGTTGGACATTAGATGCATATTTGACTTCAGAGTGGATTCTGGACTTGTTTGGAAGGAATTGAATCCTAGTATTACTTTGAGGGTGGAGATGTGAGGCTCTAGGTTCCCTTGTGGATTGATACAGGAATTATATCATTTATTTGTTGGTTAAGAAAATGTGTATATGTGTATATCATTGTAAATACTGTAATGATTTGCGTTATAAAGCTCCAATATGTGGTATGGTTTTTACCTACTCATGTTGTCATGATGTTCTACTTTTGAACGAGTCATTCATTGTAAATACTAGAATGAGTTGTGTTATAAATCTCCATGGGTAGTATGCTTTGCTTTCAGTAGTCATGTTGGTTATATGTGATTGAACACTGAGGACGATGTTCCCCCATGGGGGAGGGTTCTGTAACAACCTTGGTGAAAATTCCATGTAAAATATATAAATACAATGGATGGTGAGACACGTATTCCAAGTTGAATGTTGGGAAAGACATCCTAAGGGGTGTTGATTTGCTTGTTTATGGCTAAGGAAATTATCTAAGGCAATAACTAAGCTTTTGGAAAGGCATGAGGCATTATTTGGCAATTTTTATTTAGGAAACTAATGGAAATTAGGAGAAAAGGAAGGTGAAAGGTCATAGGTTGCATGTGAGGAGGAAATTGAAGGAAAATAATCGAAAATGAAGAAAATATAGGCCTCATTAATAAAAAGGATTTCGAGGATTAATTGGCAAGCTTGGTTAGTTCAATTTTGGAGCTCTCTCATTATTCTCGCTCTCTGTCTCATACTCTTGGATACTTAGATTTTTCTTGGAGCATGCTTGGAGGGTGTGACATACTTGCATTATTGGAGAAAGAAGGCAAAGGAAGAGCAGGAAAGCACAAGAGGGCATTGGCATTAGTAGCTACATCATGTTTGCTTGCAGCTACAAAGTCGCATGTATGGTTTCTTCACTAGTTTTGGCATGCATGGCACATGCATGTGATTTATTGGTTATGATATGTCATTGGCATGGAGGATGGCTAGGATTGATAGTGGATTTCCTAACCTTGCAATTTACTGGTGCCATGCTGATTATGGGTTTGCTGTCAATGCTTTGTTTTGGTTGTTTCTCATGTTTCCTTCACTTGGGTTGAGTTACTAGTCCTAGAATCCCTAGTTGGACAAAGACTCTAGAAGCCCTGTAACAACTTGGGTTGAGTTACTAGCCTAGGAAGCCCTGTAACATCTTGGGTTTAGTTACTAGTCCTGGAAGCCCTGTAACAACTTGGGGTTTAGTTACTATTCCTGGAAGCCTTGTAATAGCTTGGGTTTAGTTACTAGTCCTAGAAGCCCTGGGTGGAGAAATGTTCTGGAAGCCCTTGGCGGGTGGAGTTACTAGTCCTAGAATCCTTGGCTAGACAAAGACTCTGGATTCCTTCTATAACTTGCGGGTTAAGTTACTAGTTCTAGAAGCCTTGTTTGAACAAATGCCTTGGAAACCCTCTATAAGATGTCTGTTGAGTTACTAGTACTAGAAGCCTTGGTTGGAAAAACGCTCCACAAGCGTTGGAAGGGTTAGATGTAGACCAATCTGATGATTGTTTTGGTGATGTACGACCATGAGGTGGAATCTCTATTTTATGGATTGAGGTGGATCACCTTTGGGAGCCTTGGATGATTTTTGATTGATGTTTTTTATGAGATCCCACATTCATGCTTGAAATATGGCACGGGGATGGAAGGTTGAAGAGATATTTTGCTCATCCATTCTACCATCGACTGGAACATGGTATTCTGATATTTGGTTGGTTCATTGCATTCATTAATGAGAAATAGATTCTCTTGATTTTCATGTGCAATGGTATTGATGTATTTATGTATTTGATGGTTGATATGTTTATTGTACTTTTGTTCTTATTATGCTGATTATATGCACATTTCATGATAGCCGCTATGCATGGCTCTGAGCATGTTTTTATGAGTTAATGGAGGATACTATAGCAAATGGCATGTGGGAACAATAGTTCATAGAGATTCTTAGGTAAGTATGAGATCCCTACACTTAATTTTGTTATTTACATCTATAGGTTACATGTTGATGATATGTTTGACGAAATGTTTGTCATGGCTAGTAGGGGTCTGGTTATGGTCTTGTTCATATTATTGCTTTTTTATCCTTTTCTCCTTGCATTCTTACTAGTTCTAAGTGATCATTCAATTCTGGGTTGTGACTCAAGCTCTGGGCCAAAAAATTTGGCTCAAATCCTGGAATGCTAGAAAAATAGTGTATTAGTTTGAGACTAACTCACCTGGGCAGTGTCTAGGAAGAGGTATAAAGCAACAGGCTAGTCTTTGGGGAGAATTAGTACTGATACTAACTCACTTGGGCAGTGTATTGGAAGCATTATAAATCACCTAGCTAATGTTTGGGGAGTGTTAGTCCTGATACTAACTCACCTGGGCAGTGTCTAGCAAGCATTACACTCCCCTAAGTTTGTCAAATAGAAGTAGGACCCAGGGATAGGCAGTCTGAGTGGCTCACTTATCTCCTGAATTTTATTTGCATGATGTTGCATGTCTGTATGCGATGTTCCATCGATTCCATTTCTTTAAAGTCACCAAGGAGGTTGAATATTATCATAGTGGACTCTCATCACATGTTTTCCCTTGAACACCAGTTGCTTGGGAAGATGTGGGAGGAGGGTGTTACAATGGGAACATTAAACATCTTCTTGAGGTTTGCAACCCACTGCTCCTGCTCCCCCTCCTGCTTCATCTCAACCAATATTTCTTACCAATCCTTTCACTCATCAAGGATATATAGCTATCTAACCTACACAAATTCGAGCAACTCAACCAACTCCACCATATATTCACAATGATGATTAGATTCTTATGATGAATTCTGATGAGGTAAATATCGAGCAAGTCAATGTTTATACTTGATCACGCCAATACGACAAGCCACCCGCTAAGTCAATGAGTATGTCCCAACCCAAAGATTCCACTGATGCTCTATCGTCATCAAATGGTACCTTACAGTTTCAACCTAATTTCTAGGTTATTCCTAAGATACCCAAAGGTCTGTTACATCGAAATGTTGCTTCTTCCAAACCTACCAACACATATAGCATAATATATTACTTGGCGCAGTCTCCTGCTACCATGTTTATGTTGGAAGTCCTCTAGACGTGCCCATCGTAATGAAAATCTCTACTATCTACCTTGGGTGACGTGGACCCTCAACATGATTAGGTGATTGTCTTTCATGTTGACAAGTAAAAATCCTCTCCTACCTTCATCCATGGCATTTCAAATACAAATCTCTGCTAGAAATTCCACTATCCAACAATGTATCATCGACAAAAGCACCTCCAACTGTGTGATTATTTCTAGTGTTTGGAAGCAACATGGATCCCTTGACCTATCCCCATCCACCATCACTCTTTGGTCACAGGATGGTCATCCTTCATAATCGCTTGTCTTATATTGCAACTACCTAGTCACAGTTTTTGGAAAGACCGTCCGTATTGAAATTAAAGTCACTGATGCCCACCAAGACTATGAAATCCTTTTGGGTAATATTTATACTTATGCAATGTTAGTTATCTCATCTACAGTCCACTGTAAGATGTGCTTTGCCCATAATATAAAGATCGTCACTGTGGATATGTTGGCATGCTATGACTCCAAAGCCTAGACTTCACCTCAATCCAACATTTCCTATGTGGCTGGCAATATGAATATCTCGTCCTTCACCAATGTCTCTCCAAGAGTCTACAAAGACTCCACTTTGGTTGGCTCTTACTATGGTCCACCACTTACTCTTTTCAAGCCTAGCTCATCTATTGTTTGCATGCTCCAAGCATCGCAGACTGCCCACACATGGTCTAGTATGCCTTCACATTATAGCACACCTTCACAACCTATTGTCCCTGACTAAACCTAGCCTTCTGGTATTAATCCTCAAGGACCCTTTCCTTCAGCTGGTGTCCCTCCTAACCCATTTCTGCCTAGAATCATTCCCCCGGGCCTTAACCATCTCAAAGAAGTTCCTCTAGGCCACTATAATTCTGGTCAGATATTGTTCTTATTTCCATCTCCCGAAGTTTATTCTACACCTATCATTGCTATGTTGAGTCGAACCAACAATACCTTAGGGGTGAAAATTTGGTGCATCAATCCTCCCACAAACACTCCATTCAATCAACTTAAACCTTACACTAATATAACCCCAGTCCAACCTGTTATTCGTACCCATGGCTTTGCATCAGCTCCACAACAACCTCAATAGACATTGCCTACTCCTATTGTGAAAACATCTTGTGAGGGGGGGAAATCCTAGAAAAAGGGAACTAATGGCAAGGGCCCCCACAGGAATTGTAACTCCTCCTAAGCCGCCAAAGCCTATTCCCCCTTGTGATTTGTATAATGTTATCGATCATGACACCAATAATTGTGCTGAAATACGTGATGTTAAGGGTGTGGCAATTGATACCTTCCCTAATTCTAACATTCCTGAGGTCAATATCACCTTACCTAAGTCAACCAAGAATAAGAGATCATTATGCACAAATCACCCATGTTCTTTGTGACATGATTATGGCCAATATTCTCATAATTGTCCCTATCTTAAAGATTTTCATGATACACTTAAAGTGCTTCACGAATTAGATGTTGCTCGTACTTAGTCCACCTGTCCTCTACCTATGGATTCTAGTCCCATTCCTACACTGGAATAGGAGTTCACTCAAACAACCATTGTGATCCCTCCCCCTGATGTTGAGATGATGGATAGTACCACTCTTATTCTCTACCCATTGACATCTATGAGATTGATGCATTGGAACTCCTTTGTTGTCCCGTATTGTGATTCTGTTTAACCTTTTTTGACCAACACCCTGATCTTAACATCGGTAGATATTCCATCTACTTGCCATATGTCTCTCAACCTTGAAAAGGCATATGTGAAATTTGTCTCTCAAGAAGATGCTTCATGTATCTCTTCTCCATGATGTTTTCCTTCTTCCTCTAGTTCAACCATCCTCCACTCTCATGAAGATATCATGGAAGCTATGACCACCCCTGACTATCCTTGGGATGATATAGACCAGCGAACATACTTCCTTGTGCAACAATCCCATTATCAATACGTTGTAGAGTCCAAAGACTTCATTCATGGTGAGGTCAATTGGTTTAACCACCCCTTACTTCGAACCCAAGACTTCAAACCACATACACCTTGTGGCCATTAAATTTCCATTCAAAGTTTGGGTAAGGGGGCATCCACTTTTTAGACTCGACGAGAAGAAATTATCCCCAACCCTCCTAGCACATTTCATAGTGTTGAATCTTGTACCATAATTCTTCCCCATTTAGAAGAACCTGTAGAGTCTCATATACCTCCATATGATGATTGCGATGATCCACTTCATAATTCCTATATCTTATATCAACAACCCAATCACTTAGACATTATTTTTGTTCAACCACCATGTTTTGTAGGTGAGCATTAGTTCATTATATCCGAAGCCACTCTTTGGCATAATGGTCTCATGTATGCGAACCTGGAAATTTAATCTATTTGATTCATATATGCAATACCAAACGAGATTGGTAATCCACCATTTCCTTTCTCTAATTGTATCTATCCATTCTTCCCACAAGAAGACAACCATAAACAAATGGTGAACTACATCCTCAAAATGTCCTTAGAGTCCACTACTCTAAATACATCTGGTATGTCTATAGTATATTCCATCTATCCATACAAAATGGGGGGCACATATGCCCCTCCATCTCCTCATCATCCTTTCAAATGTATGCATGGTGGGCACACATGATCCTCCATCTCCTCATCATATTTCATTCTAGACTTCCCCTTCTTTGTTCAATATTCTCATAATGGAATTTTAGATAACCATATATTTTGGAAATTTGTTAATGGAAGAAAATTTGTATATCTCTTAAATATCAAATTATCAGGAAATCGACAACCGTATGGACAATTATGCTTCAAGGTGATAATAGATATGCCAAAGGGACCTTGTGCAAAGACTAGTATATTTTTTGGTTTGTTTAAATGCATAATGTTTTACAAGTTGATAGACATCAAAGACACTGGTTGTAGATAACCAAGGCACAAGGAAGAAATGTCGAAGATAACCATTATGAATCTAAAATAATTAGAGATAAAAGGAATGTCATTTGGATTGAAAATGATTGGGATTGTAGAGTTCTAAGATGCTTGATACAAAAGTACACTTATCTAAATAAAGAGGAAAATATAACCATGAAGGAACATGAGAAATTGTTGTGTTGTAAAGGGATTTTTTGAGAAGAATTAAAGAGGACGTGGATGCAGATGACAATTTGATTATAAATTTTAAAATTCTAAATGTGAAATGTATTTTTTAGAACATTTTTAGAGATATTCTTACTTATTCAGATGGAGATGAGCATAGAAGTCTTGGAAAAGGAAGTAGCCAGTTACTCTTATTGAACCAACAAGGTGAAGTCTAGAATCAAAGAATAAGATCTTCAATGATTCTTGACATAAGGTATTGTTAAAGTGGGGAAATATTACTAGAGATGTAAAATTGCAACATGTAAACAAATTTTGTAATCAAGTTCAAGAGGAAGTGAACACCAAAGAACTGGTTGGGAAAGTACAATTGAAGGCAGTCAAAGTATAATAAATTGTTGGAAATTTTCAAGGAGTCAAGAAAACATTATGACAACAATAGAGCATTATATAAATGGTTGGATTTATACTTTCATACCAAGTGAAGTGCTAAGCATATTCAAGCATTAATGGATTTGTCTTCAAGCATTGAATGAGTAGACAATAGATACAACAAAGGAAAAATGCATGATAACCTTTACAAGTTAGAAATTCGAGGAAATGTGGACCCTTTGACCTATGAAACTAATAACGTTTTTTTTTTTGGAGATAGTAGATGATAAAGGTGTAAGTATAAGACAAATTTCTGTATAAAGAATGTATTAGGTAGGATTCTAGATATTATGAAACTTCAACAAAATATCTATGCAGGATGTCTTGTGAAGGGGTAATGTGTCTAGATGAAATAGGTAACAATCAACAAGATGAAAAAGTGAGAGGAGAAATATTAAGGATAACGACACCCAACTGGATAAGAAGCAATAATCACTACAGCTATGGGCAGATTATTAGTGTTGAAAGTTTGACCAATGATAGTGGATGGAAGAAAAAATAGGTTTTTGATCTTTAAAGACTGCAGGAAGTTACAAAGAAACAACATGACAATTTAACAAGTAGTAATATATAGCATAACATTTGGGATCTAGAGAAACTTTAGTAGCAAATGAATTATGATCTGGAGACCATGAATAAATTTCCTTGGAAGTATGATGCAAGAGCATCAATTAATCTCAAATGGCTAACAAGATCTAAATTTTTACTAGAGGAGTTAGTTCCTCAAAATGTGGAATTTCTTATATATAGATGAGGACTAATATAATATTTAATGTTAACGAATTCCATGTAATCCATTTATTATTAGGATTTTGTTAATCTAGGATTGAGGAAGATCGAGAATTTGTTACTAAGCTAAAATAACCTTATTTGGTCATCTTCTCATGAAACTAAAAGGGTGATGTAGTGCATATATAATTTGAATGGTATTAATGAAAAAGTAGAGAGAGTGAAAGGAATTTGAGTGTGTACAAAATTTTTAGAATTATTCGTATACCTATGGTTTGTAATCCCTTGCAAAATTATTCCACATGCTTGTGCTTCTATTTCTAACGCTTGAGGAAAGACACTATTTTTCAGGCTTATTTATCCTTTTTGGGAAGGGTATATTTCCCGGGGAGGTCGGGTTATCTTAATAGTCATACCCACAGATCTTCTTATAAAATAGTTAGGAGAGCTAGTAGGTCCACCCATGCTAAGACAAAACCTATCATACTTTTGTTTTACTTCATTTTTTTTCTTCCTTACTCTCTGACCTTTCTCCCCCTTTTATGCCTTCATCAACTCATGGAAATCTTTCCTCTTGTCTCTACGTGCATGTGTAGAATTATATAGGTTGAATCCTAAATCTTTCCATGAATAATATAGTGATAAATTTACTTCAACCAGATGAATATAATCATATTTGGGCATGTGAATAGAGTATTAAATCATTCATGAGATAATCATATTAAATAAAGTCTTAAATAAATAAAGACTCACACTAGATATGTCTAAAGTGTGGCTACGTTTCTGCAATAGAAGCCAATTTCCCTTAAAACAGAAGAAGAGGCTAGAACTTAGTTTATTTGAAAGTTTATAATAATTCGTTAATTGACTATGATTGAGAGATAAAAATATATTTTCTTTTAACATTTAAATCTTGCAACATTACTTAGCCAAAAGTTTCTAATAGGTTTGGGCTTGAAGTTGTCGGAATAGAGAAATATCTCGTAGAAGATGATAAATACAGTTGTTAAGTGGTGCACATATTTTTCTTTGTGTAGGTAAAAGAAATGGAGGAAAATTGAATCATAGGATGAACATTTTACACCAGGACAAACTACTTTGAGGACGAAAAAACCACATTTTACGGGAACTATTCCAATCCCTAATTTTCATCCCATAAATTTGAAAGGGAGGTGCAAGTGCTTGGGTTAAAAATCATGGAGTCCTAGGACCTATTACAATGGCCATGTTGGTGGTCATATAAAACTTTTCCATTATCACTTTTTTGTTGAAGGAACATTATGACGGTCCCATATTGTGAGTTGATGTTGGCCGAGATGAGTCCAACAATTGGTGGAAGGAAATCTCCATCCTAGAGGGTTTTTCCCCAGAAATAAAAGAGGGGAGAGTTCGGATATACTGATCAGGGTGTCTAAGTATGAAATTACAGAGGGACAAAATTTAGAACATTATGGTCTTGTCTGTCCCCAATTCAAAAATGTTGGGGCTAATCCGTGATGGGTGTGTCCTTGTGGAAAATGGTCATCAGTTCTTGGTTCCCTAACCAAAGGGTATTTCCTCAGTAAATCATTGACATGCACAACATATACTTCGCCTAGCTAGAGGCAGGCCTCATAGGTAGTGCCCTAGCCACCACCAAGTGATATTTACTCCACGCGTGGCAACTTTTCAATTTCTAAAAGGCCTTCACTTCAAGGACGAGGTGGCACATTAAATTCACATGGGTGAAGAGTAAGCATGCATGTTTGTAGGTTTACTGTGAAATGATATGGTGTTTTGGCATAAGAGAGGTAGGTACCATATTCTAGGGAATGTATATGACCTCACCTCTCAGTCTTTCCTTGGGATGTTAGATTTCATGGAGAGTCTTAAGACTTGGCGCCTACTAGGATCTCGTTTTTACCATGGGCTATAGATGAATAAATGGTATAACGAGCATGCCAATTTATGTATTAGCTGTGTGCATGACCAAAGGTGGTGAATCCTTTTGGATGATGTAGGATGGCAAGATCTTCAGGTTATAGTAAGGTGGTTGATTTATATCTTCATACACTTAGGGCATGCCTTGCTGTGAAGCCCTCTACGCTTTATTTTGCTAGTTTCTTTTTTGAATAATCGGTTAGGCATTTTAATATTCAACTTTTCTCCAACCATATTTTTTGTTACTTTGTCCATATTTATTGCTGCTCGGTCTATATTTCTTGTTGCTCCATCTATCTACTTTTTGGGTCATCTGATTTACCCTCCATGGTTACTGTTAGCGGTATATATCATTCATCATTATACTAAACGGTGTAAATTTTCACTGAATTTAGTTCATTGTTTGTTTCAATTTCATTATGTGGATTAATTAACATTGGTTCACAGGCCATTGTTCCATCATGTTTCCTCCAAATGTTTCATCGTTAAGGGTTACGCATCTTAGACTTTGTGAAAATTGATTTTTGTGTGTTTTCTCCACAAGAATTCGTTAGGGCCATTGTTTTAGATTGTCATCGTCTTACCCTTTGTAGATATCCGATCCACTGATCCATTTGGTATTTCATTTAACATCCTAGTGTTGGTGGCATGTGTCTGGTATAGTTGTTCTTGATCAATTTGGTTATGACCTCATTCTCCGTCGGCCTTTCTTAGACGACTTAGGTGGTTACTGCTCAGTTTTATGGTCCTGAATGTTTGAAATTATATAGAAACGATGTCTCTCCCTTTGTACTTACATTGATGACAATCACCTAAGTACTCTTGTTTAGAAGCACAAATTCAGTGACAAATCTTGTTTCATCCTCTTTTCTCTTCCTAGTCTTAATCATATTCTATCAACTTCAATACACCGTGTGTTGTCCAAAACTGCTAGGGAAAAGAATCCTGATCTCTCTCGGATAGTAATGGCCCCCCATTAATGTTTAACTAGCAAAAGAGGAGGATCACACACATAGCCTTCTTTTTAGACAACAGAGTCTCTTTGGTTGGGAGTGTGTTTCAAATTTTTTTGATGTTGTTCCTTTTGAGGTCTGTAAGTAAACTTGAACTCTAGAAGCCAAAGAGTTTGAAGACCACATGTATTTTCCTGATTCTGATGTCAGTACCACCAACACCAAATAGTGCCAATCCAAGAAACCTCTAGAAGAGAAGGTTACACTTAATGAAATCCATATACACACAGTTAAATATAGACTCTCTTGAACATGGCTATCCAAGAAAAGCAGGTTAACACTTTTAAGCTCTTTGTGGGTCAAGAGGGCTAGAAACAAATTTGTAGGGACCTTCATTATGGCATGGATGAGATTGTGGTTCATTTGAGAAACATAAAATATTCCATCATCTTTGATTCTGATACAAATCTAAATTCTCCTCTGAATGGTGAAGCAGTTATTAATGCTCAACCAATCAACATGGTTGCTACAAAATCTTTCTTGAACCAGCTAGTGATTGTCTTGGGTGACTAAGTTTCTTTCACAATCCTTCTGGTTTTTGGGTTTGTTGCATATGGTTGTTCCTATGTTTTGGGTGTCAATCTTTTACTTTGACATTGGCGAGTTACTTAGTCGGTAGTGTCAGGAATGTTCTGTCTTCCCACTGCCTTTGTTTTATATGGGAGCAATAGCCTCACAATGGAATCTCTTGGTTAGTCTTGTGATTTTGTTTAATTAGTATCTATCTAGCGGTGTTTTTTGTATTGAACTTATTCCTGTCTTCTATGTTGATCATATGTACTTATATTTTTTGAATATAATATGAAAAATATATTCGAATATTAAGAACAAAAACAAAATTCATGAGTGTTAAAATTTTCCTCTTATTACTCATATTATAAAGAACAAAGTTTTTCTTTGCTTTCAATTTCTTCTTCCTGTTAGGTATTAAGATAAATTACTACTATTTATCCCTACTTTATATATAAATAAAGTGGTATTGAAATAATTATTACATGAAATAAATTCAAAACATATTGAATAATTTCTAAAAGTATAATAATTATGCATAGAGTGAGGGCGAAATATTTTTAATCAATTCTTCATAAAGGTTATAATATTTTATAAAATATATATACTATTATATATAGATATATATTCTTTTATGAAAGTTAACATTGTTATTTAGAAATATTTTATTTCTATTTTAAAATGAATACCTCGTAGCTCCATTTTGAGCACAACTAGAATCACACATCACTCTGGTACTGGGTAAAGAATGTGCCTCTCCACACAATAAACCATGACACTCACCCATGATATTGAATTACAAGTTTAAAAAATTATGTAGTAAAGTGGAGATGAATATCCATATTAAGGTTATTGTTACATTCTTTTAAAATGTATATAGTTTAACTCATATAATTATAATAATTTAAACAAAAGTTATAATTTAGTTAATTTTTAGAATTTTCTTAATCCAATTAACTAGATTAATAATAAGATAATTGTTTTGATGTTTATTATTCACTCATACTTATGATTATTTATCAACTATTTAGTTTAATAGTTACACAAGTTTTAATAATATTTAAGATACATTGA
>APFE031215025.1:227977-268395 GCA_000404065.3 Pinus taeda | reverse complement strand
ATTTATCTAAATAGTAAGTATACTTTTTTGTTTTTACATTAATTATAAACATTATAATATTAAATTTAAATGAAATATATAAAAAATATATTTTGACGGCTAAATTAACTATAGTTTTTTCTAGATTTATTATATTGATATTCCATAACACTAGTTCAAAATATTACAGAGAAATCTGTAATAATATAATGAAATCTATTTATAAATAAATCCAATTAATTTTTATGATTTTTTTTAATTATGAAGTTTTTTTTGCTTCTCATGAATTATTCTTTTAACCTTTACTAATTAATATATATTAAATTATTAACCATTAATTTAATTTAATTTATATAACGGCACTACTTATTTTTTATAAAAATATAAAAAATGGATAATACATACAAGGCAACGCAATGTGGCGTAACATACAGCTATTTCATAGATATGTTTAGTAACACTTCACATCGACCGACTTAAATGACATTTTACTGTAGCATCCAAATCCGGAGGTGTCATATTACTGCCAGAAACATATTTGACGGTCGTTATAGGCGGAGGGGTGAATATCAATCAATTTTAGCTTTTGACAGAAACATGATTATGTAAGTCTCGGTGTCCCTCAATTAACTTCGAGGTTATATTTTTCACCGGCCTTGTTATTACAAAACTAAACAAAAGCTTATCTCATACTTTTTGGGTGTTTTCTTCGTTCGCATGATTAAGATGTATATTGTATAAAAGAGGTAATGATTCGTAGACAGAAAGGAAAAAGGTATGTTGTAATAAATTTACTTTAATTTCAGTAAAGCACGAAGTTCGAAACTAGCTAAGCTTTTATAATTATAGAAGTAGCATGAATTCCACTTCGTTTATGGTACAACTTTATTTAATAGATTTTACCGTATTCCAAATTGACATAAATGTCTGGAAAACGAACTTGGTTTTTGGGAAACTTTTCAGCTAATTAGATTAATAAATTCAACACACGATCATTACTTTACACTTATTTTAATTATTTTTAATTGTTATTATTAGATCATTTTTTTAAAAAATTATTTATTTTTTAATCCGCAAATGGTTTTAACTATTTTTGTATATAGTTTAGAGTGTCACATGATTCATTATCAATATATGAGATTGAGAGAAAGATCAAACAATGGATTCATTATCATTATTATAGGAAAAATGAAACGAATAAATATAAATTAAAAAATCAGCGAGAAAAGAGTGGAGGTTAACATAACAAAAATAAGAGAAAATAATCAAGAGTAAGATGAAAGAAAGAATAAGAAACTATAACTAAACAAAGTAAAATAGAAATAAATAATAGAATACGGAAGAAGGATACAAAGGAAAGGAATAGAATAATATTAGAAAAAAATAGAAAATACAGAGAAGGAAGAAAACCAAGAAGTAGGACAAACCAAAGGATAAAGTTAAATTGAAAGAAGAAAATTATTTATACTAAGAGTGATAATAAATATAATAATAATAATGAATAAATAATAATTAAAATAATAATAATAATAATAATAATAATAGTAAAAAAAGAATTCTCTAATGGAAAGCCTAATAAAAAAAGAAACTAGTAGTAATGATAAGGATAAAGGAAAAAGAAAAATGATAAGAGAGGAAAAAACAAGAAGAAAGTGAGGCCTGTAGAGATAAAATAACCCTAAGAAAAGAAGAAGAAGAATAAGATCATAAAAGAATAAACTAATAAAATATGAAAAGAAATGAATGAAAAGGAAGAGAGGAAGAAAAGAATAATATAAGAAGAAAAAATAATAATAATAAAAGTATAATACAAGAATAAAATAAAATAAAATGGAATAAACAAAAACCCAAAAAAATTAAAGTAAAATAAAAATAATGAGGTAGCTAACATGAACATTAAGCGGAAGGGCAGGGAATGAGAAGGAGGAGAAAGGGGAGAAGAGGAAAGAGAAGGATAAAGGAAGAGGGAAAGGGAAAAAAGCAGAGGAAGGAAACAACTATTGGATATGTAATATTAAAGGGATCCAGCTAGTGCTTATTTAAGTACCACTGTATATGTTTAGACTGTTAGGGTGTTTGATGATCTCCAATGCTTCTCTTATTTTGCGTTTGAACTAATGATCTTCTTTAGTGATGATATTAGAATCTTCAGAATCTTTAAGGCATAGGTGGCTCTTAGTTTTCAATGAATGCTTACCAAGAGCTGATGAGCATATTCTATCATTCTCAATGTTTGCCCCATTTTCTTTGAATCTTATATTATATGATTGATCATTCTCAACAACGTAGACAATTTTATCTTGTAGACCCGCTCGAACTGATGTTAATCAACCTTATCTCTAACCGACCTAATTTTGTGTCTTATGATCTCAAGGGGTTTAAATGATGTAATAATACCATCCTTCTTGAGTACCTTAGCAATCTTATCAATGGTACCACAAATGTAGGGGAGGAATGTGTTCCCATTGGGGGCGGGTGGGGAGATGAATCTAGATAATGAGGGATCTTTTTGATAGCTCTGCAAATGGCACTATGGATGTAACCAATATCAGGAAAAACCGTAGTGAGGTGGTTAATTTCTTGATGGAGATACTCCTTGTCACATAATCTTGAGACTCTAGTGATTAGTGTTTTAAGGATCCCCAATTTCTTAGCTGGATGATGATGAGAATTAACATGAAGATAGCTATTTGTGTGATTTTTTTTCATGTATGCTCTATTTCCAGTGCTACCATCATTTCAATTAGAGATAAGAACATCCGAAAAGCAAATGTTATTATTATTTTCTAATTCCATGGAAAATTTGATGTCCTTGGAGATTCCAATAAATTATTCCAAAAACTTCTCAAGTTTCAAATCCCCATGAGGCCACTTCAGAAATCTCTTCCATCTTTTTGGTTTTAAGGGATAAGAGTTGATAGCTTTATATTCAAACATTTCCATATAAAGATTGACAATAATGGGTGACAAGGGAGAGCCCATAGCAACTCCGTGGTTTGCACAAAGAATTCACCCTAGAAACTGAAGAAGGTTGATGTAAGGCAGATCTTAGTTAGTTTGGCATTAAGGGGGTCAGTGACATTTTTGACGACATCTAAGCTTACTAATAGATCATTGGCTTCGCACTTATAATCTTTAAGCAAGTTGACACGATGTTTAAAATCTTTAATGAAGGAATCAATATTACTAATAAGAGGGCTCAGAATGTCAACCACCTATTTAGCAAGCATATAGGTGGGAGAGCCAATTGTGCTTACAATGGGCCTTAAAGGAATTCCTTATTTATGTATTTAGGAAGACCATAATCCGAGGGGTGATTTCACTACACAAGGTAGGGTTAATTTCTTTTTTATTTTTTCATCGAGATTTAATTCCTTGATGACCTCCTATACCTCCTTAACAATTTTTGAGATAGGATTATGTTGAAGCTTATCGTAATACCCATTGTTACAAAAATATAAATAAATAAATTTTCAAGGATATAAAAAACAAGCAAGCATATATTTAAGATTTCAACACTGAGACATAGAGATTTAGAATAGCTTAGTTTTTAAGTGCGACATTTTGGAAAGTCTTCTGGTTTATTTTCTGATGTGATATCCATTAAGATTCATTGAAATCACAAATTTTATAAGTAAACTCCTCATAATTGAAGTTCCCCAAGATTTTTGAGGGTTCTGAATCAATATATTTAGTAAAAATATAGTTTTTACAACACAAATCAAGATTTGACCACAAATTTTCTCACCAAATTATAACAAAAAATCATTTACCAAGAAAATCACAATTAAAACTGCTTCATTTAAAACTAAATAAAACCAACATAATTGAAAATTCCATATTATATAAAATTATAAAAAAACCATAGATAGCTATAGAAATGTACCTATATATGGAATTAAATGGACAAAATTGTGATCAGAATGTGCTTTCCCTTGTATAATATGTTGAAGAGTAAATGATAAAGTATATGCATCTCTTTTATTGGAAAAAATAAAATCATATAACGACGACTTTGAAAAGATAATTATTTAATATTGTTTTTTCTTTTATATATATTTTATATATTCGACTTATTTAAATGATTATACCTTTCATCTATACATCACTTGTGATCGGATCTATGATTAAGTTAATCTATGAGATGTCATTAAGAAATTGACCCATTATCCATGAATACAACCTCATACCAATTTCACTAACCATGAAAAAAGTCCACCTCTTATCCAGCTTATACTGCACACTGTTCCACGATTACATTGAGTGATTGGTCTTGGAAAATCCAAAGTAGAAGTGATTACTGATGACATTACGCACATTCACCATGCCCATGTTGTTCCACAGTGTTCATACACTGCAACTAATATTTGTGGAGCCACTCCATTTGCATTTTTTATTCAACACTCGATCAAATCAATGATTTTGTATTCCAATGTCATCATGCATTTTTTGTTTTTTGTTTTTTTTTCTACCTTTCATTGAATTATTGAACTTCTAAAAGTGTCAGTTTTTGTATTTAACATTACCTATCAACATTCATAGCGTTGTTCAACGGTGAGAGGTTCTGGTGTGAATATTAATAGTCAATACATTATTCTATGGTTCATACATATGATTAGTATAGATTTATTTTGAAGAAGAGTGATCATAAAACTATCCCAAATGAACAACTCCCATTGGTCCTTCGCATGCATAATGGCAACTGCCATTCAATGATGACAATATCCTCAGAGCCCACCCATAGTATGTCCCTCATAGTACAATCTCCACCAGCATCATATGCCCTCCATTGATATGGTGGAAGGGATGGCTACCACAAATCGGTAGCACCATTGCAGTTGGAGCTTGTGCCACAAGTCTCTCCAATTCATTTATTCGTATGGTTGTTCCCTTTTCAGGACTCCCCGATACACAGTGAAAATCAACAAAGTCATCTATATTCCTCCCATGAGGAAGCACTATATCTATCTCCCCTACCACCCCCAAGGGTGGTAGTCCACTCAGAAAATATTTATTTCGATCGTAATCTCAATCTTGTGCCCTTGTACAACAAAGACCTCTTGGTCTGGGTCCTAGTAACTCACTATCCTTAAACGCAAGGGCTCTCTAGCCATCATCATGGGGCACTACAAGAAAAAAGGACATTAGTGAGGGGTGATAAATGTCACCATAAGCTCATTCGTGATGGTCAAAAGAGCATTCGTCACCAAACATTGAGCATCACCAAAGGTGGTGTCACCAAAAATATAGGTGTTGTAGTGACATACAAAGTTCATCACCAATAATGACTTATAATGATGGATAATGACCATTACCATTTCATAAGAGCTATGGTGATGGACCATAGCTTTCATGACCAAAAATTGAACGTCACCAAAGGTGGCGTTGCTAAAAGTATAGGTGTTGTAGTGACATTCAAAGTTCATCACCAATAATGATTTATAATGATGGATAGCAATTGCCACCATTGCATATGAGAAATGGTGATGGACAATTGCGTCAGTCGCAAAAAATTGAACGTCACCAAAGTTGGTGTTGCCAAAAGTATAGGTTTTATGGTGACAATATTGATTATAATGACATGTAGTGACCATCACCATTTCATGTGAACAACAATTATTTATTGTGATGGATCTTTAATGGCCGTCACTATTGGTGTATATATATAGTGACATTCATTGACCATCACCAAAAGTCACATTACCAGAAGTATAGGTGTTGTGGTGGTATTCAAGGTCCGTCACAAATAATTACTATAATGGCGGACAATGGCTGTCATCATTTCATATCAACAACAATTATTTATGGTTACGAACCTTTGAGGGTCATCATTATTGATGTGTATATATGGTGGTGTTCGTTGACCATCACCATTTCATATTTTTGGTGACGGTAAAAAAATGTCACCAAGGCTCATTGGTGATGGTCAAAAGATCCTCCGTCAACAAAAATTGATCGTCTCCATTTCATATGGATGTTAGGGCACGATGGAATCAGATCACAAACCTCCTTCTTATAAAGTTGGTGCTCTTCCATTGAGCTAGCACCCTTTAAAGAATTATACTCTCAAAACTTAGACATTGAAACTTCATAAATTGTAAATTTTACAACCTTCAATAAATTAATGTCTCGGAAATATTTTACTAAACAAGCAAAGCAACATTGAAATTGCAAGTCCCTACCTAATGGTTATTGAAGTTATGAAAGGTGTGTAAAGGGAAAAATTCTTATGTATAAGAGAATTAATATGTCCAGTTGAATACTCATAAGTGAAACTCTGAAGACATTATAACCTACAAATGACCTATAACTAGCAAATGCACCAAATATTGCAAAGGAAATCTCATAAGTGGATAGCATATGGAAGAAGAGGAGGCAAGGACTTGGAACCCTTGTACATCTTGGCATACCTTAGCACTTGGCACATCTTATCTTGTTTGACATGTCTTTGTACTATCTCAGAGATGTTAGCATGTCCTAGCATTCCCTAACACACCTTGGTAGTCATGACCTCTTAACTACCATCACTTTTTTCCATGACTTGGCAACCTTACATTCACTAGAACACCTTGGCACTCCCTAGTTGTCATGCCGTCTATTATCCTCCACAATGTCCCAAGCTGATGAGGAGATTGATGGAGGTAAACACATACCAAGCTTTCAGTTTAGTAGATACCACTACTAAACTAGAGAGTGCTCTCTCTATGAAATCACAACCAAGAGATGACTGGAATGTAAATTAGTTTAGGTTGATAGCTAGGCTCAGGTGAGTTTTTGAAAAATTTAGGGACTTGGAACTCTGTCCACCAGTGTCTTTTCTGGTAGGGACTTTGTCAAGGAGGCAAGGACTTGGAACTCTATCTAGGATAAAGCACCTAACATGCATGACAAAAGCTCCCTAGAATATAATACCTCCTACCTAGAGGAGTGTGTCCTTATCAAAATATAGAACCCTTCTCTACTGTGCATTTTTCTTAAAAATTAATCTGTGCATAAAATAGTACTAAGAAAAACACCTAAACGAAGAAAAGTGAGCATCTAAGTGAAACTATAAAAGTATACTAAATATGGCTCTATATAAGTTTGGGAAACACTGGACAAGCATGATTGCATTAAACAACCATAAGATGCATAAAATCGATCTGTGTCTTTCATCGTTGTTATACCCTCATAGCAAAACTGGAATTTGTAGCATGTACTCCAAGGTTGTATCCATCTATTGAAGGTGTAGATCGAAAGGATCTACTAAGATGAGGTACTATTGAAGGAGAAACACCTTCAAAACAATAGATAATGTCTACTGTGAATTCATCTCATTTGCACACAGACTAAGGTTGCAACTCAGTACACTTCTTCGCTGAATGAAAACTACAATTTATTGTCGTTTTGTTGAAGAAAAAAAAACCTTTAGTGCAACACGTATAAAACTCTCATATTGTCACTATGGCCTTAGTTGTAGATGATCTCATTAATATAGGTAACAAATTCAATAATTGAGAAACCAAAAGGTGAGCTGCATAGATCATTTGAAATGACAAATTTGGGCATAATTTATTATTTTTTAGGTGTGTTAGTACAGAAAATTCAAGGTAGCCTCTTGCATTTTTATGTCATAAGCCAAGGATGTGAAGAAATACATAAAATATAAAATAGCAAGGTATAAGTCGATTGCAGGTTCCTTTGAAACGGGAATGGAATTCTCCTTGTGCAAGTTCTAATCTAGTGGGTATAACTTTTAATAAGAAACCGATAGTTATTGGGTTGGAATTGTCTCACGATTCATTAAAAGTCTCAAATTTGTTCAGCAGAAATAGCAACAAACATCTTTGCAATAGATTCAAGCTCCGTTTAGAGTTGTGGAGGAATTCAGAAATTTTGGAAGGGTCAGTAATGCTTTAGGTCAATCTTATCTCTTTGGAGAAAATTTTCAGTTTAAAAGATACGAGAGTGGTTAAAATGCTAACAGGAACCGATCTTCATGAAAATACTGAGATTGCCTATAGATACTAAGATTTCCTAAGGAAAATGGATTTTAAACTAGAAGTTGGACTTCTGAATAATGAAAGTCCCATTGCATTGGGTTGTCTCTCATACAATTATGCGGGAAGATTGTAGAGAGAGAAAAGAGTATGAATGGTGGTGTCTACAGATTCTAATTTGGAGGCTATTTTGAAGTCTAGACAAGGTAGAAGAAAAAAGTAGGCAAAACTCAAAGCTATCGATTCAAATGTTGTTCCAAATTCTAGCCTTGGAAGGTGATAAGTTCCAGTCTAAGGTATGTGGTCCTAAAGTGCTTGATGGAACACATGATTTTCATGTGACTTTTCAAGGTAGGTCCCCTTTTATCAATTCCTCATACTATCAAACAATACTAAAAGAATCCCCTTCCATTATTAGGTGTTCCAAAATTATTTTTAATGTCAAGGGAGGTTTAGGGTACTTTAAGGCCCCCCACTAGAATTTGGGTCCATCTTTTCCTTAAGGAAATTGTGGAATTCTCTTCATGATAATTATCCATTCTTTAGACTGTGCAATCTAGTATTTAGAAACTTCATCAGATGATGTAGGGGTCCATTCTTTGTCCTATTTGTGTGGTCAACTAGTTAAAGAGGCCTCACAAAATAAAGGTGATGAGATGTTCAATTCATCTTGCAATCTAAGATCAGAGAAAGAATGTTTTGGGTGATTTTGCGGTCTCGAAGGGGGTTTAGCACTCGTTCAAGATAACCACCAAGTCTCCACTAGAAGAAACTCTAATAACTCTAAAGCAATGTCATGGTTTCAAAAAACGAGGAGGGGAAGGGCACAATTTACAATTAGTTGGGCCATTGCAGCAAGAAAAACCTCATTTCTAAATGATTTTTCAATCATTTCTTTGAAGTTCAGGAGTTCATTGATGTAGAACTAATTAAATAAGCACCTACCTGGAGAAATAAGTAAAAAGGAAGAAAGGGAATTTCAAAAAGGCTATATAAATCCTTTGTTTCTACTCAGTTGATGTTAGATTTAGAGAGTGAGATCATAAATAGTTTAGGAAGGATCGCCCTATATTTCTACAAATTGAATTAGATAGTAAGAAGCCTCCAACACCCTTTCTATTTAATCATTTACTAGATAAAAAAAAAGGATTCCAAGGATTTGGTCATCAACAATTGAAGACATTATGATAGTAACAATGGGGACAGTGACATGAAGCATTTCATAGACAATCTGAAAAGGGTAAAAGGTGAAACTGCATATTGAGCTCAAAACCTTGTTCAAAAATATTTAAAGGATGTCAAAAAATGAATTAAAAACCTCTGATTATAGTAAAGTAGGGGTGTTTTTAAAAGATGAAATCAATCCTCTCAAAGAGTTGGAAGGGAAAAAAACCACTTTTCCAAAGAGGAAAAAGAAACTAAGCTAAATAGGAGAACCATCATGTTCTCTGAAAGTGACACGAATACTAAACTTTTTCACAAGTACGCAAGTCATACAAGAAACACTAACATTATTTGGGAAAACAATAAGCCAGATAGCTCTAGGGTTAATAAGTCTTTTCAAGAGATAACTGAAGTGAGAAAGAAACATTTTAAAACTCTAATGGAAACAAATATTTATGAGAGAAAGTGACAAGAATATTAAACTTTTTTAGAAGTACGAAAGTCATACAAGAAACATTGACATTATTTAAATAAGTCTTTTAAGGAGATAGCTGATGTGAGAAATAAACATCTTAAAAGTCTAATGGCAACAAGTATTTGTGAAATCATGAAAATTATCAGGCTATTTCCCAACATTATCAGTGATGAAATGAACATATACTTGAAGGTAGATGTTTCGAAAGACGAGATAAAATAAGTTTTGAACTCCAAAAAAAATAAATTGTATGTCTAATTGATGGACAGTTGAATTTCTGAAGTATAATTTATGCTCCTTTATAATAGGAAACTATATGTTGTTGTCTACGAAACTCTGCATTTTTCTTGATTGTTTCATTTTCCATGATAGAAAGTTCATCAATAATATTATGATGTTTGTTTCAAATCTCAGTCAACAAAACAGTTCTACAAGTGTAGTTGCACCTTCAATTTGAAATGACTAAAAAATATTGATATGGATCGGACATCCTGAAGTTGAATAGACTAGACATTTGAAAAGGAATATAATATATTTTTCCAAGTGGATGTTTATATTAAGATGTCAAGTAGTGCTTAATGAACCAATTTCTTTCAAATCTCCTTCACAGGAGAAAGACTTATCTCTGGATGAAAAACATTAAGTGAATTTCACTATGAAGAGGACAACTCTTTTCATTTGGACTTATCTCCTGAGAGTAATCATCCAGAGTAGCAAAATTATTTTACTTACTCCATTAACTAGATTTGGAGGCAATTCTTAAAGCTCCAAGGATTCTCCTCATTACTGTTTTGCACGTTAATACCATTGAAACTCTTTGGAACATGTTATTCGCTCTTTTCTTTCTGTAAATATCGATGCTTACACTCCCAAATATGATGCTTCCATGCTCTTATGATTGTACTAGATTTCTATCTTAAGAATCTGCATGATACAACTACCTGTAGGCTCTCATAGCATTGCAAATCAACATATTTTGGTTCAATTAGAAGCTCTTCAAAAAAGTAGGTGAAAGAATTCAAATCTGGTTGCAATTCCACTTCAAATTAACAAGTGAAAAACCCCCTAAAAAGGGTTTCAAAAGATGTGAATAAATCCTCGAAATTATGCATCCTTATGACTAAGTTGTTGGAAACGATTCCTTATTTGCAAAGGGATAACAACTCATCTTTGGATATTGCTTTCTAAGGTCTAGATCACTTGTGAATGATACCTCATGCAAAATATTTTTGGAACTTTTATAACTGAAATGAAGATTCACAGACTTTCGTGCTACACATTTTCATCCTTGGAGAAGAATGATCCAAGTACTTGTAAGCATTGGATCTAAATCCCATAGTGTATCAGAGTGTGCAAGAATGTGCAGGACCATCTCTGTCATTCATAGAAACAAAGACCTTAGTGTACATCCAATTCCCATCAATCAAGATAACAAATTTGAGTCCTAGATGTGGTTTTTTCTTTTCAAACTTTGGCAATATCCTCCTCTGATCATACACTTCTAGCACTCCAAACAACATAGCACCCATGCATCTTTGCAAACTAACCAATAAGTTGTCCAACTACTCTAGAAGTTGTGGAGATGAAAACCTTTTTCTCTTATTGCTCTTGAACCAGAAGTGATTTTTTTATACAAGTGTGTCTAAGAGAAGTTTCGAAATTTAGGGCTTAGAAGGTTCAGCTACAACATTAGTCATGGTGCCCATCTAGTTGTCCATGGCCTCATCCCCACCATAATAATGGTGAAAAAAATTGAAACCACACACAAGAACAAAATAGAAACAATAAGAATGATAAATCCTTTTAGATTCAAAGCATTTTTATGTTTGTGAGAATAGCATGTTGGTTTTGTGGTTTGGAAGGGATTTTAGCACTTGGTGAGGATAACCACCAAGTCTCCATCGGAAGAAAATATAGTAACTCTAAAGCAAAGTCATGGTTCCAAGAAAAGAGGAGGGAAAGGGCACAACTAACAATCAGTGGGGCCCTTACAACAATAAAAACCCATTTCTAAATGATTTTTCAATGATTTCTTTGAAGTTCAAAAGTTTATTAATGTAGAACCAATTAAATAAGCACCTAGCTAGTGAAATTACTAAAAAGGAAGAAGTGAAATTTCAAAAAGGCTAGATAAATCCTTTGTTGCTACTCAGTTGATGTTAGATTCAGAGAGTGAGATCATACTTTTTTTAGGGAAGCTCACCTTATATTGCTACAAATTGAATCAGAAAGTAAGAAGCCTCCAGCCCGCTTTATGTTTAATCACTTACTGGCTAAATAAAAAGGATTCCAAGGCTCTGGTCATCAAGTATTGAAGGTGTTAAGATAGTAGTAGTGAGGACAGAGACATGAACATTTCATAGACAATCTGAAAAGGGTAAAAGGTGAAGCTACAGATTGAGCTCAAAGCTTTGTTCAGAAAGATTTAAAGTATGTCGAAAAATGAATTAAAAATCTCTGATAATAATAAAGCAGGGGTGTTTTTTAAAGATGAAATCAATCCTCTCAAAGGGTTGGAAGGGAAAACAAGCCACCTTGGCAAAGAAGAAAAAGAAACTAAGCTAAGAAGGAGAACCATCTTGTTCTCTGAAAGTGACAGGAATACTAAAATTTTTCATAAGTACACAAATCATACAAGAAACATTAACATTATTTGGGAAAACAATAAGCCAGATATCTTTAGGGTTAATAAGTCTTTTCAGGAGATAGCTGAAGTGAGAAGGAAACATTTTAAAAGTGTAATGGCAGCAAACATTTATCAGAGAAAGTGACAAGAATACTAAAATTTTTCAGAAGTACGCAAGTCATACAAGAAACATTAAAATTATTTAGGAAAAGAAAAACCTAAATCACTCTAGGGTCGATAAGTCTTTTAAGGAGATAGCTGAAGTGAGAAAGCAACATTTTAAAAGTCTAATGGCAACAAATATTTGTGAAATCATGAAAATTTTCAGGCTATTTCCCAGCTTTATGAGTGATGAAATGAGCATAGACATGGAGGTAGATGTGTCCAAAGAGGAGATAAAAGTAGTTTTAAACTCCAGAAAACGAAAAATCGTATACCCAATGGATGGGCAGTTGAATTCTATGGAAGAATTTATGCTCCTTTTTAATAGGAAAATATATGTTGTTGTCTGAATAAATATATATATTTTTTAATTGTTTCATTTTCCATGACAGGAAGTTCATCAATAATGTTATGATGTTTGTTTGAAATCTCAGTCAACAAAGCAGTTCTACAGTTGTAGTTGCATCTTCAATTTGAAATGACCAAAAATATTGATATGGATCTGGCATCCTGAAGTTGGACAGACTACACATTTGATAAAGAATAAAAGATCTTTTTCCAAGTTTAGGTTTATATTAAGCTAACAAGTAGTGTTTAATGAACCAATTTCTTTCAAATATCCTTCACAAGAGAGAAAATTATCTCTTGATGAAAAACATTAAGTGAATTTCACTATGAATAGCATAACTCTTTTCATTTTGACTTACCTCGTGAGAGTAATCATCTAGGGCAGTAAAATTCTTTTACTTCATTAACTAGATTTGGAGGCAATTCCTCAACCTCCAAGGTTTCTTCTCACTACTGTCATGCACACTGATACCATTGACATTCTTTGAAACATATTATTGGCTCTTTTCCTTCCATAATTCTTAATGCTTTTACTACCAAATGTGATGCATCCACACTCTTATGATTGTACCGGATTTTTGTCTTCAGAATCTGCATGATACAGTCGCATGTAGGCTCTCTTAGAAGCTCTTAGAGAGAGTAGGTGAAAGGACTACAGATATGGTTCCAATTCCACTTCAAAATAACAAGTGAAAAACCCCTAAAAAGGGTTTAATAAGACGTGGATAAATCCTCAAAATTATGCATCCTTATCACTAAACTACTGGAAATGATTCCTAATTTGTAAAGAGATCACAACAATTGTTTACATATTGCTTTCTAAGATCTAGATCACTTGTGAATGATACCTCATGCAAAATATTTTTGGAACTTTTATAACCGAAATGAAGATTCATTGATTTTATTGCTACACATTTTCATCCTTGTAGAAGAATGTTCCAAGCACTTGTAAGCATTGGATCTACATGCCATAGTGTAAAAGAGTATGCAGGAGCATGTCTGCCATTCATAGAAACAAAGACCTTAGTGTACATCCAATTTCCATCAATGAAGATAACAAATTTGAGTCCTAGATGTGTTTTTTTTTTTTTTTTTATCCAAAATTTGTTAATATCCTCCTTTGATCATACACTTCTAGCACTCCCAATAACATAACACCCATACATCTTTGCAAATTGACCAACAAGTTTTCCAACTACTACAGAAGTTGCATAGATGAAAACCTTTTTCTCTTGTTGCTCCTGAACTAGAACTGAATTTTTTTATACAAGTGTGTCTAAGAGAAGTTTCAAAATTTAGGGCTTAGAAGGTTCAATTACAACACCAATCATGGTGCCCCTCATGTTGTCCATGGCCTCGTCGCTAGCATAAAAATGGAGAAAAAAAATTAAAACCATGCATAGGGACAAAATAAAAACAATAAGAATGATAACTCCTTTTAGATTAAAAACACTTTTATGTTCATGAGAATAGCATGGTGATTTTGGGGTCTAGAAGGGGGGTAAGCACTTGATCAGTATCACCACCAAGTCTCTTAAAATGGCCTTTAACTCTCAAAATTAGTTTTTCTCTGTAAGAACTTAGTGGGCCTCGTAATGTGTGAGAAGAGTGATAACATCATAGAGTATTTGGTTTTTGTGAGTACAGATTGTTGAGTATGGAGCATTATTGTTTAGAGGTCTTCATTTCAGTTGGATGTATACCCTAGGAAGTTTGTACACCCCTCCATGCGGGGTGGTGTGGGGGTACTTTACGTCCCGCGGGGGTTTGCGGGGGTTGATCCCCCCTAGCTAGGGGGTCCGGGGGCCAGCGGTCCCTCAATGAGGGTTTCGAGGCCAATGCCCCTGAAGCTAAGAGTAGATGTAAAATTGCCTTGTAAAAGTATAGTAATTTATAGTCAATCTGGGTTGTTCATTAGGCAGATGATCTGACAGTAGAACTTATGTTTAGTCTAGGGTTTTTCTCCCTATAAGGCAACCCCTCTCTTTGTATGAGGTCATTATATTTGAGCCTGTGTAATAGATGTGTATTCTCTGAGCGAGAAGAAGAGATGTGAGACTATGAGAGAAAACAGAGGATATTATAATGAATTTGCTGTAGGTTGTGTCTCTTCATTTTTCTAGATAATAGAAAGGAAGGACTGTCTATTCGGGGTGGACGTAGCCCAAATTGGGTGAACCACGTATATTTGTGTCTCTCTTGTTTTATGCGTTTTCTGTGTTTATATTTCTACAATATTTTATGTGTTCCATTTCTCCATAATATATAATTTTCTAACAACTTGTATCAAAGCCGAAGGTCTATTTGGCTGATAAACCCAGAGGAGAGAAGAGTTCCTCATTCGAGTGGGAGCAATGGTAGAAGATGATAAGTTTAGGGTCGAGAAATTTAATGGCCAAAACTTCTCACTGTGGAAGATGCAGATGGAAGATTATTTGTATCATAAAGATCTATACCTACCATTGGGTGAAAAACAAAGATGTCGATGGGTATGACAGATGAAGAATGGAATCTTCTTGATGGAAAGGCACTTGGAACAGTACGATTGTGCCTCACAACATTGGTTGCTTTCAACATTTCGAAGGAAACAATGACAAAGGGTTTGATTAAGGTGTTGGAGAAACTATATGAAAAACCCTCAGCCTCAAACAAGGTATTTCTTCTGAAATGGTTATTTAATATGAAGATATCCGAAGGTGGATCTGTTGCAAACCATTTAAATGATTTTAATACTATTACAAGTTAGTTATGTTCTATAGTGGTAAACTTTGATGATGAAGTTAGATCTCTGTTATTCTTGTGCTCATTACCAGAAAGTTGGAATGGTTTAGTAATGGGCATTAGTAACTCTGTTTCTCGATCTAGTACTTTAAAGTTTGATGATGTTGTTGGTGCTATCCTTAGTCAGGAAATGCAACGAAAAAGCTCCGGTGAGACATCAGATAATGCTTTGAGTGCAAAGTCTAGGGGAAGAAAAATGGAAAGAGGAAAGAGCTCAAGATATCGCAGTAAATCAAGGAGAGGCAGATCCAAGTCTAGATCAGGGATAGTGTGCTAGAAATGTGGAAAGAAAGGACACCTAAAGAAAGACTATAGATCTCAGAAAGGAAAAGAAGGGGATGCACAACAAGAAAACAATCATCAAGCAAATGTGACAAGTGAGGTGTTACAAGATGTTTTAATTCTTTCTTTCGAAAATATTAATAATTCATGGGTGGTAGATTCAAGGGCCTCATTCCATGCCACACCTGATAAGAAATACTTTCATGACTATGTTCAAAGAGATTTTGGACAGGTTTGTTTAAGTTATGATAAACCCTGTAAAATTGTTGGAATGGGTGAGGCTATTGTAAAATAGCAGAATGGAAACCAATGGATACTAAAGGAGGTAAGGCATGTTCTAGCTATAAAGAAAAATCTGATTTCAACAAGGCAGATGGGTTGTGAAGGTTGTCTAACAACTTTTACAGATAAAGCTTGGAAGGTCACCAAAGGAGCCTTAGAAATATCAAAAGGAGAAAAGGTTGGTACATTGTATTTATGCAATGGTATTTCTAAATCTGTTAATTCTTTAACTTCCTATGGAGCAAATGCAGCATTATGGCATCATGGGCTCTGACACATGAGTGAAAAGGGGATGAAGATTCTTCACTCAAGGAATTTGTTGCTAAGTTTTATGAATGTTGATTTGGACATCTGTGCGAATTGCATTTATGGAAGACAGAAGAGAGTCAGATTTCTTAGAGTTAGGAAAGAAAAGAAGAGCAAAAAATTGGAGCTTGTGCATACAAATGTATGGGAACTTGCTCAAGTATCATCTCCTAGTGACTCTCATTATTATGTTACTTTTATTGATGATGCAACTAGAAAAACTTGGATTTATTGTATTATGAATAAATCTAATGTATTTGATACTTTCAAGAAATAGAAAGTTTTGGTTGAGATTGAGACAGGAAAGAAATTGATGTGTCTTAGATCAGACAATGGAGGTGAATATTGCAGCAAAGAGTTTGATAGGTATTGTTCTGAGCATGGAATTCTTAGAGAGAAGATATTTCCAAGAACACCACAAGAAAATGGTGTGTCAGAAAGAACGAACAAAACAATCATGGATCATGCAAGGTGGATGAGATTGCACGTAGGATTGCCTTTACAATTTTGGGCAAATGTTGTAGATATTGTTATTTATCTAATAAATAGAGGGCCTTCAAGTTCCTTGGAGGGTGGTGTTCCAGAGGAAGCATGGACAGGTAAAAAGGTAAACTACTCCTTTTTAAAGCATTTTCGTTGTAAGGCCTTTGTCCATATTGATAAAGAGAATAGAACAAAGCTTGAGGCAAAGTCAAAGAAATGTACCTTTATTGGATATGGTGTTAATGGTTTTAGTTATCACTTATATGATCACGAAAATCACAAAATCGTTAGGAGTAGAGATGTAATATTCAATGAAAAGTTCTTGTATAAGAATTAGTTGCAAGAAAAGAAATAGGAAAAAGAAAATAAGGAATACATAGTTCTTGATGAAATCACTGAAAAAGTAAAGGTGCCTGAAAATGATAATAATCACAACCACAACAACAACAACCACCACAACAGCAACAGGAACCCCAAACACCTGAAAGTGGTGTTAGAAGATCTACCAGAATAAGTAGACCCCCTGAATGATACTCTCCTTCATTATATTATTTATTGTTGACTGATTCTGGTGAACCCGAATGTTATGAAGAAGCAATGCAGGTTAAAAGCAGAAAGACGTGGGAAGTAGCCATGGAAGAAGAGATGGACTCCTTAATTCATAAGCAGACTTGGGACTTAGTCAGGTTGCCTGCAAAAAAAACTACATTAAAGAATAAATGGGTTTATAGGTTGAAGGAAGAAGAGGGAGGAAAACAGAGGTAAAAAGCTAGACTTGTGGTGAAGGGGTTGGCACAGAAGAAAGGTATTGATTTTGATGAAATATTTTCTCCTATTGTTAAAATGACTTCAGTCAGAACTATTTTATGTCTAATAGTAGTGGAAGATTTGCATCTTGAGTAGTTAGATGTAAAGACAACCTTTCTCCATGGGGATTTCAAGGAGGAGATATATATGTAGCAACCACAAGGATATGAGATGAAAGGGAAGGAGAAACTAGTGTGCAGGTTGAAGAAGAGCTTGTATGGCTTAAAATAGGCTCCAAGGTAGTGGTATCTAAAATTTGACAAGTTTATGTCTGAATAAGGTTATACTAGATGTCACTCTGATCATTGTGTTTATCTAAAAAGGAAAAACGATGGCAGATATATTATATTGTTATTGTATGTAGATGACATGCTTGTTGTAGGGCCTAACATGCAGGAAATAAATGTGCTCAAAAGAAAATTGGCAAATTCATTTGCAATGAAGGATTTGGGAGCTGTAAAACAAATCCTTGGTATGAGAATAACTAGAGACAAGAAATATCATAAATTAGCATTGCCTCATAATTAGTACATACAAAAGTTGTTGAAAAGATTTAATATGCACAATGCAAAACCAATTAGTACACCTTTTTCTAGCCATTTCAAACTTAGTAAGGAAATGTGCCCAAAGACCCAAGAAGACATGGATTATATGTCTATAATCCCATATGCATCAGCAACTCGAAGCTTAATGTATGCAATGGTCTACACAAGGCCTCATATTACACACGCAATGGGAGTTTGATCCAGGTGGATATTGGTGGCCACCTGCCAAGTCCACATGGACCCCCACCATTGTCTTTCTCAGCATTTTCAGTTTCCTTAATTGTAGCACAACTTACTATTTTTAGCAGTTTTTCGGGTCTTGAACTTCCGGAGCCGTTTTGACGCCCTAAACGATGTTTTTTGGGATCCCAGGGGCAACACGGTGCATGGAACATGGACCAGTGTTGTCGTTCCAACAATGATAGTGCGCGAATAGATCTTTCTAATGAGCTATTGTATGCGTCAAACGGAGATCATATGCTAAAGTTACGACCCCGGGAAGTTGTTGGTACATCAACTTCCCGGGGTCGTAACTTTAGCATATGATCTCCGTTTGACGCGTACAATAGCTCATTAGAAAGATCAATTTCGAGCCTATCATTGTTGGAACGGCAACACCGGTCCATGTTCCATGGACCCGTGTTGCCCCCTGGGATCCCAAAAAAACGTTCCGTTTAGGGCCTCAAAACGGCTTCCGGAAGTTCAAGACCCGAAAAACTGCTAAAAAATAGTAAGTTGTGCTACAATTAAGGAAACTGAAAATGCTGAGAAAGACAATGGTGGGGGTCCATGTGGACTTGGCAGGTGGCCACCAATATCCACCTGGATCAGAGTTGTAAGCAGGTACATGAACAATCCAAGAAAGGAAGATTGGATGGCAGTGAAATGGATTCTCAGATATTTGAAAGGTACTAGAAATCAAGCGTTATGCTTTGGTGGTTCAAACATTTCTCTACAGGGATATGTTGATGCAAATATGGCAGGAGACAGAGATAACATGAGGAGCACTATAGGATATGTATTTACTGTTGGTGGAGTAACTGTTAGTTGGGTTTCAAAAATCCAAACTGTTGCTGCACTTTCAACAATAGAAGCAGAGTATGTTGCTACTACAGAGGCTAGTAAACAAATGATTTGGTTACAAAGGCTTATGGGTGAATTGGGTAAGGAGCATGATATGGGTACATTATACAGTGATAGCCAAAGTGCCATTCATCTTGCAAAGAACTCACCATTTCATTCCAGGACTAAACACATACAACTCAAATACCATTTCATACGATTAGTGTTGGAAGATGGAAATTTGAAGCTAGAAAAGATACACACTAGCCAGAATCTTACAGATCTATTAACAAAAGTTGTAACCAGGGAGAAACTAGGAATATGCTCAGTTTCAATTGGTTTTCAAGGATGACGATGAAGCTGAGAAATTGTCAGGTCCAAAGAGGATTCATTGTCCAGCAAATGAAGTAGCCGTGGAGTTGCTACAATCATTCTCCAAGTGCGAGATTGTTGCGTATGGAGCATGATTATTTAGAGGTCTTTGTTTCAGCCATATGTATACCCCAGGAAGTTTCTACACCCCTCCATATGAGTGGGTGTGGGGGGGACTTGTCCCCCCCACGGGGGTTTGAGGGGGCTGATCCCCCTAGGCTAGGGAGTCCAGGGGCTAGTAGTCCCCTGACGGGGTTTCGGGGGAAATGCCCATGAAGCTAAAAATAGATGTAAAATTTCCTTGTAAAAGTATAGTAATTTCTAGTCAATCTGGGCCATTCATTAGGCGGATGATCTGATGGTAGAATTTATGTTTAGTTTAGGGTTTTTCACCCTAGAAGGCAACCCTCTCTTTGTATGAGGGCATTGTATTTGAGGCTATGTAATAGATGTGTATTCTCTGAGCGAGAAGCTGAGTGGTGAGACTGTGAGAGAAAATAGAGGATATTAAAGCGGATTTGTTGTGGGTTGTGTCTCTTCATTTTGCTGGATAATAGAAAGGAAGGACTGGTTGTTCTGGTTGGACGTAGTCCAAACTAGGTGAACCATGTATATCTGTGTCTCTCTTGTTTTATGCATTTTTTTTGTTTATATTTCTACAATATTTTATGTGTTCCATTGCTCCGTAATATATAATGTTTTAACACAAATCTGAACTGTGATGTTCTGGATTGAGATGTTTGCTTGTTTCTTTTCAAAATGTGCTCCATTTTCTAATGGTTGTTAATCTCTCTAGGACAACCTTTTAAATATTAATTTGAGAAAAAAAGGAATTTCTATTTTGTAATCGCTTTGGGTGCTTTAAAACTTTTGACTGTATGTTCTGTGCTATTAGTTGAGCTAAGTAGCCTTTGTGAATTTAGCCACTGCATAGGAAATGTTCCAGCGAACATGGTTATTTCTTCTAGAGAGTCAGAGAAACCATGAGAACTGCCTGATTTATTAAGTGCGTGACTATGGGGGATGGTGTTGTGGGGAAAACTTGCATGCTTATTTCCTACACAAGCAACACATTTCGAACGGAATATTTACCAACAGTGTTTGATAACTTTAGTGCAAATGTAGTGGTGGATAGAAATACAATGAATCTTGGCCTTTGGGACATGACAAGAGAAGAGGATTACAACAAGATTAGGTCCCTCGGTTATAGAGGTACAAATTTCTTCCTCCTGGATTTCTCCTTGATCAACAAGGCCAATTATAAAAACACTTTGAAAAAGCGGATTCCAGAATTGAGACAATATGCACCATCTATGCCTATCATTTTGGCAGGGATAAAATTAGATTTACAAAAAGAAAAACAATTTTTTACTGATCATCCTAGGGAAGCCCCAATCTTGACAATGCAAGGTGAAGATTTGAAGAGGAAAATTGAGGCTACAAGATACATTGTATGTGGTTCTAAAACACAACGGAATGTTAAGGTTTGTTTTGATGTCGTAATCAAAGTGGTTCTTGAACCACCAAAGCAAAAGAAACGTAGAAACATGCAACGAACATGATTTATTCTTTAAGGGCTTTATCTATCTTTGGCATATGTATAACTTTATAGTGCATTATTTAATCAAAGACTAGCATCATATTTCCCCAGTATTTATGATTTGTTACTCTATGTTCAGTGCGTTGAATTTATTGTAAAGCCAGATGTTCCAAGAAAAGCTCCTAGCTTTCTAATTTTATATCATTTCCTGTGTGGTTATAGAGGACTATTTTGGAATATGAAATGTTCTTATTTTTTTCATTTTATATCATTTCTTGTTGTGGTTATGGAGGATGATTTTTAAATTTAAATGAAAGTTGGTTATTGTAGAGTCTTCAGAGGAACTGAAGCAACAATCTAAGCCAGCTGCTTGACAATAGAAAGAGTATCTTGTTGTAAATAATAAGCTCTAGGAAATACAAGGAAGATGCATGGGCCAAGATTTCATCAATTCGGTTGGAATTGGCTACTGCAATTTAAGATCTAGAAGTTGAGAGGCTTGCAATGTGCTCAGGGGCATTATGTTAATTGTGAAACAAACTACAAGCATTTCATTCTACTTGAAGAGATTGATTCATCGAACAAAAGTAGCAGGAATTGTTGCAAGGGATGTCCATAATTCTATAGGATGGCAACCTTGAAACTCATAGAATTCAGAGGGAAGAAGAAAATTTTTATCTAGCAAAGACAAAAGTATGAGCAACAAATTTTGTTGATGATTCTGGTGGTGTTGAAAAGTTCAAGATGAATAAAACGAAAATGGAGACACACACAAGGGCAGAGAAAATGATGACATTGAGGGAAAATACATTGTGCTTCATGAGATATCATATTTGCACTAAGCAGGTGCTTGCAACTGAATTAGAGGCAACATAGTTGCCTGAATGTAAAAAAAAAAGAGATCATCAAAATTCAAGTGTCAACCAACAATCATTTCAATGCCAGGATAATTTGGTAAATAATGGCCTTAATTGTGATTGTGTTACTAGGATTTGTCTATCAGGCTTCATCACTTGTCAAGTCTATTAGTTCTATTCTTCAAAGAAACATGATGTATTTATGAGTGATTCAGAAGAAGAAATGGAAGATGGCTTGAACCTTGGTTCACAAGCTACCACATGGGTTGATGGTTTAGATAATCATGTTCAAGGTGCATTAACAATAATGAATACACCTAAAGCTTTACTAGAGGGCAATGGATTTCCATCCATCTATAATAATTTATCCATGTATCCCATGCCCTTAAGAAAAGAGAGCCTCGAATCATGTTCAAGGCATGGAGGTGCTCTGCGCCTTTCCATGTCAGAAATACATGTCATTTTTTATTACTGAGTTTGGCTATATTGTCTCAATGTGCAAGATTTACTTTAGTATATAAAAGATCATAGAGTATTTGGTTATTCCACTCCTTGCAAAATATCCACAGAATTCGTTTGATGTAATTTCTACTTATAATTCACAGGTTTTTAAAGTAAATTCTACTTATTTTCATAACTTAATGGGTTTCACTGATCCAAAAATAGACAACGATTAAATGGAATATGAGCTTACTAAGGGTGACATCACCATTGGGGCTCTCAAGCATGGGGCTGAGTGAGGTGCAGAGAATTCTAGCGATGGCCCTCACAGATGCAATGTTGGCCTTCTGAGCATCTAAGTCTCTCATTCAGATTTTCTGCACTTGCTCCTTCAATATGATAAATAGCATCTCAAACTCATAAAATGCCAATGCCATGCCTACAAACAGTAACAAAATTCTGCACAAAGATTAAATCCTAAACATACAAGTGTGGATACATAAAAATAGTGGATTTTGAACGAGAGACCTAAGATATGTGTACTACTCTTTGCGTCAAAGACTGAAAATGGGGGAAATGTAAATGCGGCAAATGCAGTGAAGTCAAATATGAAACATACCCTAGCACTATCAATAGACTTAAGATCAAATGTGATTCGATACTAGGTTTGCTACTGGTAAAATCCTCATTAGTAAATCTCTTCAATCTAGTTTTCACTCCCACCTATGATCTCTTTAATCTAGTTTTCACTCCCACCTATTGAAAAGTGAATGAACACTACATGTTATAGAACATTAAATGAATATTGGGGTTGGGAGGGGTTTCGTAAAGAAAAATTAACGCTTAATTTTTTTAAATATGCCAAATTTTCCTCCATAACTCAGGTAAGATCATAATGAAGGGGAGATTTTCCCAACAGGCAGTGAGTGGAATCCATAAGTTAGGCCTATTCCTTCATAGACGGTTCTCCAAGGGATTTTAGTTTTATTCTCTAAGGCATTTTAGATCTTTCATGCCTTTACCATTCACTTTTCTTAACCTCTGCAACATAAATGACTAGATTTCTTATATTCTCTTTTTGGGCTTACTCCACTAAGGAATAGTGAAGTAGCCAAGGAAGCAAATATCTCGACTGCTTCAATAAAAAATGTAGCAACCACTTGGTCAATAGGGTGCACTTGAAAGAAATAATCCATTACTTCAATCAGAACTATATCTTCCACTTAGTCAATAGGATGTGCTTCTATACGGTTAGCTGGATCTACATACATTATTTTATGTTCACTTAAACACAAAGAAACAAAGAAACAAAGCAGAAAGGCTTGTTAGGGAGGTGCACTGAGACCCCATTTCTTTATCATTTGACGTGTGTTGTACAACAAAAAAAACCCTTGTTTAAACTTATTGAAAGATATAAACCCTTGTTTAAAATTGTTCTAAAAAAATTGCCACAAAGAATTTTACTGCGAATACAACAAACCCTAATAGAAAACCCTTATATAAATTTCCACAATACCCTTATGAAAAATTATTCAAAATACCTTTTTGATGGAGGGATATAGCCATTCATACGACTAAGCTTTGCATTGTTTTGCTTATTTCCAAACGAGCAGAGAAGAAATACATGCCCATTTGTTTTTCCAACATTTCATAATAGCTTCTTTCAGAATTTCATCTTCAGTGTTTTTCCAAACACCTCCCTTTATCATAATCTTCATCTTGCCACAATTTTATTCGGAAACCTACCTAGGAATAATATTTATATATTCACTAACTTGGCTTTGATAATAATTTCTAAATCAATAATATACTCAATGTAAATATGCAAAGTTAAATCCCAAAACTATTGAAATAGCAACAAGAAATGCTAAAAATAGAAATGCTAAAAATATCATTGCTATAAATAGCATTTCATGATATACTTCAACTCTATTGGAAATAGCAAAAAATAGAAATGTTAAAAATAACATTGCTATAAATAGCATTTATGGATAGATTCCAATTTTAATTAGCCCCTGAATTAAAATTGAGAATTCAAATTCGAATTTGGTCTCAGCAGTTGTTTAAAAAATAATTAATTAATTCATGTTGAGTTAATTAGTTGGAGAAAATCAAACATGAAGTCTATGTGAAGACATGCAATAGTTATTCCTTTGATTGAGGAAGTTATCCCTTAATTAAGGAGATAAGGATGAGTTGTATTTGAATTATAATTAGTTAGCTTAGTTAACTGAGTTAAGTCCAGTTAAATTAGTTCCAAATAGTTGGAGGAACTAATTGTGAGTTCATTCAGTTAATGCATGCATGCATGCAAGTAGTGTTCTCCTATAAAGGAAAGTCATCCATGCAGAACGAATTATCTCATTCAGGATTGCGCAGTTATTTCAGAGGTCAGTGTTGTGTGTGAGGTGAGCATCACACAAGTTGTAGCTGGAGGACCCAGGAGAAACTGTGCAAGGAAATAGGAGGCTTGGAGGACTGAAGGAAGGCATAGGTGTCATCTATTTTGTCTATGAGCAGTAGTGAGGGATTGTATAGAGAGTTGGATAGGTTATGAGCTAAAGCTTTGTCTAATCCTGAGATATTTCCACTTGTATGATAATACAAACAATAGGGGTTTTAGTTGAGGCTTTCCCTAGAGTATTCTTCTGTGTTTCATGTGTGATTGAATCTTTTTCTCTATTATATGTGTTCTATTTGATCTTGCTCAAAATCAATTAAGCTTCTGCAAGTTTGTTTGAAGAAATAGATCAAGTATTTGGCTTTAGTTACATTGCATTATCAAGTGATCTATGGTGAAATTTTGATATGGTATCAGAGCTAGCTAATCTATAGAGAAATTTCTACATGGTATTAGAGCAAAGGTGATCGGAGCAATGAACAGTATACAAAGAAGAAAATTTGAAGTAAAAAAAATAAATTGGGCCGCAAGTTTTCAGAGCAGATCTAAAATTTCTTGTGCAAAATTTTCAGAAACAAATAGCAGATCTAGATTCCCTGCAGAAAAGGACCCAAATTGAAAATAAACATCGGCTGAATCAGAGTTTGGATGAGGGAGATATCACTGATTTAAAATTAGTTATTTTTCTGGAAAATTTCGTGACGATGGGAAAGATGAAATAGATTAGTGTGCTGGCCAAGAACCTGTATGCTCTTGAGGTTCAAGATGCATGCAAAGCCTAGATGAGCAAGGCAAAGGTTAGAGACTTGGTAGTTGAGAGGGAGAGTAATTTTCCTCTCAACATGTAGTCCGAGAAGAGGTCTCAGACAATTGTGGAGGAGCCACAGTTGGAGATGTCGAGAGGAGACTGAGTGGAGGCATCCACTCATGTAGAGATGTCCAGTAGAGGGAAATTTCGAGCCAAGTGGGTAGAGGGATCACATGCATCCATACCTCCAGGTGTGAGGTGGGGTGATGTGAAGTGATAGTCTCAAGAAGGCTGAAATAGGGGTAGGATCCTTGAGGTACCCAACCTCTTTGATTAAACCTTGCTACGGAAGCCCCGACGAGGAGTAGTAGGAATGGCTGAGTTCGTAGAGACAGATGCGGATGGAGCAACAGAGAGAGCTACAGTGCAGGAGTCCCAAGGTAGCACAAAGCTAGTAGGCTCTAGCGATGCGAGAGGGACAGGAGTGTTGCACCAGTGTAGGATGGCACAAAGTGGTGTGCAATGGTGCAAGATGTAGGGAGTTGTTGTAGTAGTGTAGAGGTCAGAGAGGGAACACTTGTTAGTGGCAAAGGGAGCTTCAGCATCAGAGGGTGTTTCTAGCCCAATAGGGATGTCAGTTGGGAGATCAGTTGCTTACTTCTTAGTAATTGAGTTACAGTACAATAGTGGGCACCACGATGCATCATGATGACAGAAGGTGTAGTACGGATGCAGTGCTGGGAGATACGACTAGCAGCAACACGGATGCAACGGGAGGAATAAGTGTTATTGATGCAGTCAGAGATCAAAGTGACAGAGGCTAGAGGCTAGAGCATATAGGTGCAGAGTTTTCAGTTGATAGAGGCACTAGTAGTCAGAGACTATGATGACAGAGCCATCATTCTTATTCAGGTTGGATATTTTGTTTCTAGAGTTGTTGGAGCAACAACACTTGAGAGAAGTGTTGCATGCAGAACATTCCAAAGGTTCACGATCGGGTTCGAGTTGAATGCCTTTCTTGTTGAGAGGGAGTGTTGAAAATAGCAACAAGACATGTTAAAAATAAAAATGCTAAAAATAGCATTCCTATAAATAGAATTTCAGGATAGATTCCAATTTTAATTAGTCCCTGAATTAAAATTGAGAATTAAAATTCGAATTTGGTCTCAGCAACTATTTGAAAAATAATTAATTAATTCACGTTGACTTAATTAGTTGGAGAAAGTCAAACATGAAGTCTATGTGAAGACATACAACAATTATCTCTTTGATTGAGGAAGTTATCCATAAATTAATGAGATAAGGATGAGTTGTATTTTAGTTGTAATTAGTTAGCTCAGTTAACTAAGTTAAGTCCAGTTAAATTATTTCCAAATAGTTGGAGGAACTAATTGTGAGTTTAGTCAATTAATGCATGCATTCATGCAACTAGTGTTCTCCAGATAACTAAATATTCTCTCATAAATAACTCATGCATGTAAGTTCAGAGAAAGACCCGGGTGAGATTAAAGGAAGGGAAAGTGTATTATCTGTTGGAGGAATTTTCCTATAAAGGAAAATCATCCATGCAAAAGGAATTATCTCCTTCAGGATTGGGTAGTTATTTCAGAGGTCAGTGTTGTGTGTGAGGTGAGAATCGCACAGGTTGTAGCTGGAGGACCCAAGAGAAACTACATAAGGAAATAGGAGGCTTGGAGGACTGAGGGAAGGCATAGGTGTTGTCTATTTTGTTTATGAGTAGTAGCGAGGGATTGTACTAAGAGCTGGATGGCTTGTGAGCTAAAGCTTTGTGTAATCTTGAGATATTTCCACTTGTATGATAATACAAATAGTGGGATTTTTAGCCGAGGCTTCCCCAAAGTGTTCTTCTACGTTTCATGTGTGATTGAATCTTCTTTTCTATTATATGTGTTCTATTTGATCTTGCTCAAAATCGATTAAGCTTCTGCAAGTTTGTTTGTAGAAGTACATTAAGTATTTTGCTTTAGTTACATTGCATTATCACGTGATCCATGGTCAAATTTCTACAAAAACAACCCCGAGTCCAACGTCTTTGAGGAAATTCCTTTTCTTTTCTTTCGCAGACACTGTGTATACGTCCTATAACATCGACTCCCTAGTAGCTTCACAATAGACAAAGGCACGAAAGGCTTCAATCCAAAAAGTTAATCTTTATACAAATGTACTGAGGGAAACACACCTTAAAAGGGTACATAGATACTGAAAAAGGAAACAGTAGCAAATAAACATAAAGATAGTGTCCAAATTGTCACACATGGAAAAAAAAATTAAACCAATGTAAAGCTAAAAAGCTCCACAAAAGAAACACTAAATATAGATATATGTTGCATTATATAGTTAGGTCATAAGTTCTTTCTGCTTACATTATTTTATTTTCACTTTCATACTATATTTTTAGATTCGTTTGATAAACTAGCGCTCATTTTCACTTTCATACTATGTTTTTAGTTTCATTTGATAAACTACTCCTAAGGTTCTAGTTTCATATAATAAAGTCGCACCAATTTTCACTTTCATACTAAGTTTTTTAATTTCATTTGATAAACTAGCACACTCATGGATGCTTTTGGTTGGGCTTGAAAGATCATCCTTACAATAATCTAATTTTAAGATTATCATTTTTATGTAACGATTTTGTTGTTAAAGTGAAAGATCATCCTCACAATAATCTAACTTTAGGATTATTTCTTTTATGTAACAATTATATTGTTAAAGTTTATGGAGGTAGGTGTATTGTATTTTTGGAAAATTTGAATGTTATTCCATCATTAAAATTTATGGAGGTAGATATATAGTATTTCTGAAATTTGAATGTTATTAGAAGAAAACAAGTTCTTTGTATTGAAAAAATTTAAGTGTAAGAATGAAACATGTTCTCTTAATTTGTTTGTATTGAAAAATATTTAAGTGTTCTTGCATATTAGGTGGGTGCAAACAAAAGAGAGTCTGTCGTAAAGATTTAATAATAAAAAACATGTGTTAGTTTCTTAAATGTTATACGACAAATTTGGAAGGAGTAAGGTATGTAACCTTCTTTAGGTTAAATATATTCAAATTGTTGTGTGAATGGGTTTGTAAGACCTAATGTTTTTATCTTGAGAAAATGGAGTCCTCTCCAAGTCACTCACATAGTTTAGGTTGTCATAGGAAAATTAGATGTTTTTCCTTAAGATGTAAACATTTCATTTTAAGCAGTGCGATAATGTGGTTTGAACGAGGCATTAAAAGATGGATTGAGCATGCATATTTGGGATGCTAGTGTTATGTTCTAATTGAGGCATGCATACACATCCAAAAAGACTCTAGCAAGGGTTGAAGAGGTGGAATAGTTAGAAGGGTTGGGGAGTTGTTGTCACACTTAGAGGTGTAGACAAGAACGCTATGCACCATGAGAAGTTGTGAAGCTAACTTAAGACATTTGACAAGTTGTGGGAAGGCAACCTTGTAGGGGTACTAAGTGAACATTCCTTGATTGAATTTGATACTGTCTCCTTGCACTAGCACTTTGCAAGGTGAAGAAGAAATGTCAAATACATGTGCAACCAACTAAAGAAGTTGGCAAGGTTGTTGCAACATAAATAGGTGGTTTTTCATGTTCCAAAAGGAGGTGTTGGAACTTGGAAGGTGACCATTCAAGTAGATTTCTCATGGAGTGTTAAGGAGTTGCAAGGATTTGATGAGTGAATTACACAAATCTAAAAAAATAGGCCATAGTGGGTTAGGATGTTACTATTTCTGGACATCCAAAGTTGAAGGTGCTTTTTATGAAGGTGTAGACTAAGCACTTGGGTGTGGGTCACATATCATGAGTATCTTGGGCTTTTGGTGTGCGGTAGTGGTGTTAGTGCATTATGTTTGATTGAGAAATAGCTAGAATGTGTTTTGTGAAGGCAAATCCCATAAGTTTGAGAAAGAGGAGGCATCGAAGTTTGTTGTAAATTAATCAAAAGAAAGGGAAAATGTCTCCTTTTAGCAGGATTATTCAATCTACCTCTTCGGAAGGACTAAATTTTAGTTGGAGCTAGGGATTTGGCCTCTCAAAGGCATTGATTGGCTACTCTATAATTCCAAGACCTAACATATCTAGAATGGTTAATTAGATAGATTTGTCTTCAGAAAAGGTTGCAAAGTCTAAGGTGAAAATATTCCCTTTTTAATGTGGGTTTTAAACCTTCCTTTTCAGAATGCTAAATGCAAGGTCATGATCTTGAAGGAGGTCCTTGTTTTTACCAAAACCAAATGCCAATTCTTAATCCATTGTGTGATTCTTTCTATTTGAGTTTGGCCTTGAATGTTGAGATCTATATTTGGGTCCAGTTATCACTATGTTGTTTCACTTATGTGTTGAGAAGGTATTAAGGGATATAGAGGATAAGACAATTATTTTCCAACACCCTTCCCTTCAAACCCTGTAAATAGGTGATGTGCCCCATTTTTTTATCGTAATATTTCAACTACAAGCTCTTCCTATGAGGATGCCATTGAAGGGAGGGTTTGTAAAGGAAGTGGAATCATGTTGAGTCCAGGGAGTGGTATAGATTGTAGGTGTCTATAGAGATATTCACCAAGGTGAAGGGGAATGGAGTTTAGCTCCTATTGCAATGCCTTCTATTCCACCATTCGAGGTGCTAAAGGCCACTAACTTTAAGGTTCATACGTGAAAGCCCATGAAGATCTTAAAAATGAGAAGGTAAGTGTGATTTATCATAGCATTGATTCTTAAATGGTTGAATTTTTGGGTGAGATTTCTGAGTAAATGGAAAGAATTGAAGCCATACCACTTCTAGATTAAGTAGATAATGAGAATTTTTTTCCTGATATTCAAAGAGTCTCTCCATATTTTGTCCATGACATCCATGGAAACTATGTTCAAGTGTTGATAACTTGTGTTAAGATATCATCTTTGATTGAGGGCACCTATACTTCTTCAACTAGTGATAATTAATATGCGAAAACTAATCAGCTAAAATATGTGTTAACTGATTAGATCATGGACACACATATCACAAAAACTCACGAGGGGAATATCCAATTGTATCAGGTTTTCAAAGGTGGAAAACTCCTGCACCATGGTAAGTGGCTCACATGGGAATAAGTCCAACCGAAGTTTTCCCATCTCATGGAGGGACTCAATGCAATGTGGACCATTTCTTCCCAAGGGAGGAAGAATGATTTAGGTGGATACTGATGGCCACCCGCCTATTTGACTTGGATATCCACCATTGTTTCTTTCGGTTTTTTAGTTTCATTAACTATAGCACAAGTTACTATATTTAACAACTTTTTTGCGTTCTGAACTTTCAGAGTCATTTTGACGCCCTAAATGACATTTTTTTGGAAAACGGGAAAACATGAATCATCAAATAACATGAGGGAGTGAAATGGCATGTTAGGAAGTGCCATGTCATGCTAGAGTGCTAGCATGACATGTGGCCAAGATGTGTTAGGTGCCAAGGTGTGCCAACATGTGCTAGGAAGTGTTGGGGAGTGTCAAGGAATCAAAACGGAGCACTAAGTCAATTAATGCACGGAAATTAATGAATAAGAGTTTGTGACAAGAAGTGTCAATGAGCTCTAGGTGTTCTAAGGGGGCAGTGACAAGGTATGTTGGGTAGTGCTAAGGCATTCTAGATTCCAAAGCAACATTCCAAGATCTGTCAGGTGCTATGGTGTGCCAGTGCATGTCAAGGAGTATTATGGAGTGTGTGGAAACACAAGGGAGTGTTAGTTTCAAATGCAGGGAAATGAATGAAAAAGAGTGTGTGATAAGGAGGGCCAATGAGTTATAGGTGTGCTAAGGAGAAGTGAAAATGTATGTTAGGTAGTCCTAAGGAATGTTGGAGTTCTAGGGAAACATGGCAAGGTTGTTCCAAATGCTAAAGTGTGGCAATATGTGCCAGGAAGTGTTACAGAGTGTTCCCTTGGATTTCTTTGAGGTCAAGCAAGCTGAAGCTTTTTCATATGGTTGTTTGGATAGCCAAATTTATCATTCCCCATTAAGTTAGTGAGGTTCAAAAAAACAAATAGGAGAAGATTTTAGTAACCGTATAGTTGATGAGGTGGTTAACCTAAACTATCCACCATGAATGGGCACCACCATGAGAGCAGTTATGGTTGAGAGCTATGAAACCACCAATTCCTTCCTACCTACTATTATGGTTCATTATGCAAACCCCCCCTTCCTTGCAAATAGTTAGCATCATAGTTACTCCAGCAGATCCCTCTCATTTCACATTTTGCCATAGTGTCAAAATATAATTTTGAGTTGTTCAATGAGGAAATCAAACATTGGCGATATCAAATGGGAAAACTGGAATTTATGAGGTTTTCCATAATAGTGACAAGATGCCTTTGATTGAGAGGCTTGATGAAACTTGCATCAAGACGTTGAACTTTCCCCATCTAACTATGATGGTCTGCAACCAAAATGTGAACCCATCCTTCCTTCCTTACTTCTAGATGCAGGGTTTGAATTTGTCAAGCGTTATATGGAGGGAGGTTTCAGGCTTTTCAAAGCCATTAAGGGTGTCCTATTGATTTATGAGGGTTTCACCCCATGTTAAGGTGTCTATCTATGCAAGAGGGGGGTTTGAAACTTATTCAGTGTGTCTAATGTGCCATATGATATTATTATTTTTCATAGTCTCCACATCAAATCCAATTTACATCACTAATAAGTATCTGCTTGGCCTATGCATAAGGAACCCATACGACATATGTTATGGATGAGTGTAGTCCTCTTGTGTATGTGTGGATGTTGTTCTAACCTTTTGTGATAGGCAGAGAGAGCTTGCTCGATATCTACCTTTTACTCATCTTCCATTAAGGGATAAGAATAAGTTGCTATGGCATAAAAGAAGGCATAAAAGAAGTTAAGCACCAACAATGGGTGAAAACTAGTTCATCCAACATATGGCATTAGCCAATTGGTATGGTGTTACCACTACTAGTTGATTAGACTCAACTAAGAATTCCTTCCTCCTAGCTAAGTTTCGTAGTGCAAACCTCTTCTCATCCCTACAACTATGATGAAGAGAATCGATCAGTGTGACTAGATAATCTTATCTTGAATCAAAACCATTATCAGTCGGCATTTTTCAATAGCCAAAATCTATTTTCGATGTATCCGATGACCATTATTTTTCTTCATCAAGGATAAAAAAGAAGATTCTTTTTATTTAGTTGGAATGGAATTTCCTAAAATAGATCTCTGGGGATATCTCGTAATCAACAAGAGAAATTCTAAATACATGTGATATAGATGACCAATTTGAGGTGTCCTTGATGAGGTGAGTAAGCGACATCTTGTAGTAGAGCTACTAGTAGTGTCCCAAGATGAGCCCTGCCATATTATAGGAACTTTTCTCCTCATGATGTAAAAATATGTTGTTGTTGGGCATTACACATCTAGCATGCATAAGTCCTATGCAATCAAGAGGTAGGTGATCTCTTTAGCACACCCACATCATTACCATGACCTTCCTCTATTTCTTTCAATTTGTGGAACAAACAGTCATAGAAGAAGGCTAAACAAATGGCATGTGCCCAATAAATTTATATTTTCTGGGTTCTTTTAAATGAGTAAATTTTAGTTATTTGGTCCAATAATAATATAGAAAATTCTCATTTCAATCTTCAAAAAATATAAAAATATAAAAATTCTCATTTCTAGAACTTTTTGAAATTCGACTTGGTGGACCTCTAGCTTGGCATGGTTGACCTCAAGTTGGAGAAATGGAGACTTTGGGTTTAGCACAATATTGTTTTTCTAATGAATTGGTTGGGTTCCCAAGTCGCAAAAAAAGTAAGGTTATATGTGAGGGGTTATGTCAATCAGCTCACCCTATCACTAGTGATCAAATATGCTCTTACAAGGTGTTGTTAGGGTGTCAAATCAAATTTTGTTCATTTCAGTGAGTCTTCAAATAAAAATTTGCTCATTATCTCGTGTGTCTAAGGTTTTTTCCACTCTCTCAAGAATTTCATATGTTGGTCAGTTTCATCACTCAGTTGAGTCTACCATCATAAAAACATCATTAATATCACTTCAGTCACATCATCATTGTCTCCATTTAGCTCAGTGGCCCCATTAGGTCGCTAGGTTTAAGGTCACAAAATCATTCATTTCATGTATAAATCCGGCAAATGAGGCGTATCAATAGGTAAATTTGTTCAATAACACTTGATTTCAGATGTAATCTATGTTTTTATATGTAACCATGTTCCTAAGGTTTAAAGTTACAAGAAGAGGTCCTAAGGCTACAAAACTCAAAAAGAAAGTGAATTGGTGAGGTGGGCCATCTTACCTCATTAATCACTTACACACCAAAAGAAAATTATAAAAGCACATAGAGGAGATCATTCACACTCATTTGCACTTGTCTACCATCCTAGAATCGAGCTCCACCCTCTCCTTTGCAAAAAATTTTGATTCCATAGCCGTCACTGGCAAACAATTGACTCTTGTTGCGCATAGAGAGCCTTCGTTGCGCACCTGGACAACACACTGCACACAAGAACATTTCGTTGTGCACAGGGTAGAGTTGTCCCAAATTGTTGTTTGACCACCAAAATTCATTTTTCAAAGCTCCTCTTCAGTCATTTCATCCTCCAAGCTCTATAAAAAGTAAGTTTAATCATTTCCATGCCATCCTTTGCCTTATATGTCAAGAAAATGATTAGATACTTCCTTTTCTATGGTTTACATGATTTTCTTGGTTTTGATCCTCAAATGATGACTTGATACCCTAAACCTTAGATTCCTTGTCCCTACACCATTGTTTGTAGTTAATACACCATTTCCATCCATCAAAATCCTTATCTCCTCATTTTCTATCATTTTCCTCTAAACCCTAATCTAACCTATCTCTTTCTAGGATAGGTCTATGTTTTGGCCTTTTCCACCCCCTCCCCTGACTTATTTCCCAAAATTCCTTTTTCCCCTACTCACTTACATCATACCCTACCCTCCTAAATTTCCTTACAAATATAGGCAACTCCTAAGTCCTTCATACCACCTCATTCCCTCACAGTAGAACATTTCACTATTTTTTCTTACCTTTTACCTAGGGTTTCAAGTATGGATCCTAAATCATCACCATCAAAGAAGAGGAAGTACAACAAGGGGGGAAAGATACTGAGGTTTGAGCCCTATAATTGCAATGAAATCACCTCCTCTTCATTTGTAATGAAATGCTTTGAAGATGTCAATTGTTTAGGGTTTTGTCAAAGAGTGTAGGAAGTAGGTTACCATGAGCATCTCACAGATATATTTTCCCTCACCTTGAAGGAAAACAAGATCACCATTGCAGGGGCTGATTTCATGCTTTTAGTGGATGTCATCACTTAAGCTACATGCATACCAAACCATGGTGAAAATTGGTTGAAAGGCATGAACCTAGATGTAGAAGAGTACAAAACCTACTTGGAATCACAATACAAAGGAGCTCACTCACAGGTTTTCCCATTTAGATACTTGTTGGAGAGATATGCACCATTGATGAAGGCTGTCACGAATTTCTTCACATGTGAGGGCAGATTTTCTAGGCTATATCAATACCGCATAATACTTCTTATGCACTTTATAGCTGCCAAGTCTCTAAATTTGTCCAGCTACTTGTATAGAAGCATAGCCAAAATCTATGAAAAGGTCGAATTGAAAGGAAAAGTGCATTATCCCAACCTCTTTCACCATAGGTTGATAAAGGTTATAGTACTCCATCAGTTGATAGAGAAGAACATGACATAGGACACCTTCATTGAGGTTGCCTTGAAAACACATAACCACTTCACCAAGCCAGCACCAAACCATGTCAGTACATCCCATGGAGGTGGGGTCATGAAGCAAACATGATGATTTTTCCAGGGAACTTGGGCTTGAGGTGATCAAGACATATCACAGAGGAAAAAGGCATGTGTTTTCTCCACATATTAAGGAAGGGGCCAAGCCTACTACATCAACAGAAAAAGGATCACCATCACATCACGATGCTTCTTTCCATGATGAGGATCCCATTGAGCATGACTTTGACCTAGTTGATTTGGAGGCACATGATGAGAATAAAACCCTACAATGGGTCATCAAAGAGAAGGATTCTTAGATCAGGGAGCTCAAGGAAAATTTGGAAAGGGCCAAATTCATCATTTCATTCATTGAACAAGAAAACAATCAACTTAATGCAAAAAAACTAGTCATGGATTAAAAGCAATTCATAGCTAGGAAACAAGAGAGGAAAGCAAGGTAAGTGGAAGACCATGAGAACACTAAGAATCATTAAGGATGTGTGGCAAGGGAGAGACCAAGGACAATGGGTCTTAGGAAGGCACTTCAGAGGGAAAGAGAAAAAACGCTACCAATGTAAGAATTGACCTTTGAAGATAAGATTGCGATGGAAATAAATGAGGACAAGGATTTTTGGCTTGAAAATGTCAATTGCCACCTTTAGAATCTACTTGAAAAGGCCAACAGGGATAACAAGATGCAAAAGAAAATTGTCATCCATTATTACACAAGGAATCAAGTTGCCAAGGTCAAAATCAAGTAGTTGAAGGAAAAACTCAAGGAAAGCGTAATCAGCCAAGAGGAGAAGGGTAATTTAGATTTGTTTTCTGATGAATCCATGACTGCATAACATATCTCATTAGGCACCTCTGGACAAATTTTGGGACGATTTGGAGAAAAATTTGTGTTTTGGTGCAGACATGAAATTTTTTGGCAATTTTTTGTCTAGGAAAATTAACATTTTTGGAAATATTATTGTTAAACAGGTAAATCCCCTCTACGGAAAGAGATGATCCCACTAGCCCAAAATGGGTCTAGCAACAATCAATTCATGTTGCTATGCAAGTTCCTAGTTGTATACTAAAAGGTGGATTACGAAGACCAACCTGGAATAAACCGCAAATGTCGAAGTAGAGTTGACCCTCCGGCTCCCTTGCTTCAGCAGGTCACAATCCTAGCGATCCTCACGAATGGACACCTGCACATGCAAAGACCGAGACAACTACAAGCATAAAATCCACCAAAGTACAACTATATTTTAGTCAGAAAGGAAATAAATCAAACATCATAATAGGAAATGAGATTGGAACCATAATAGCAATCGTTTATTAATGAATAATAGGCAGAGAAAGATACAACCAAGGTTCTGACGTTGAACCTATTCTCTGGCTGGGCAAGTAGCTATGTATGCCTTGCAATAGACCTTCTCTCTCTCAGGATTCCGGTAGCATAACCTCCCTATTCTTCAAGACTCTTACTATCACTCTAGACAAGCATAATCACAACTAGCATTACTCTAGAACTCGCTTGTCTAATGCATGAGGACAGACTTTTATAAATGGAGAAGGGAGGAAGATTCAATGCACCAGGACGTCCATTGTGGATCGACATTATCTGTGAAAAGCTACTGAGGGTAGATGTCAAGGATAGATGATGACTCTCGACCTCTATCAGATGGATTTTTTCCCTCAAAAGACTTCATGACCTGAAAGGAAAAAACATATGGGTGTGCATTTGCCAAAAATCATTACCAAACTTAGTTGGCGCGAGCGTTGTTCTAGGACAGAGCGCCAATGGGTGCGCCCCTTTTTGAGGATCTCAGTGATTGGCGCGGATAAGACACTGTTTACCTGCGCCAATGGAAAAAGGGCACTTTTCAGGGATAATTTGCAGAAGGTGTCTTTAGGGAACATGAAGTACATACTCAGGGGAACATAATGCAAGTGTTTTTAGGCTATGTCACTGCTCACAGGTCTCGGAATGTATCCTCCAATGTATGAAAACAGGGGTAATAGGGACAGTGACCAATGGTGACAAATTACTGTGTAATAGATGCCCCCTAAAGCATGAGGCCCGAGAGAGAGAGAGAGGGGTGAAATGCTTTACAAGAACACATATAGTTGCCGCCGAGAATATGCATTGAGAGATACAATTGATAGCTCAAATACATGATGTACGTGGTATGGTCTCAGTCATCGATAAGAGAGTACATGATAATCTAGATCCGTAGTATGGACGCAGCCATCTGGTTAGGATCAACGAATTGACTCAGGGATGGTCGTATCCATCCAGTGAATGAGTCATGTATCAAGAATCACGCCTGGATTACAACAGACACAATCCAGGGTCTTGCGCTCCATATCAACCTGAACAGAAGTACAAGTTCAAGCAAGTGAATATGTGAGCTGAAGTCGAACATGCATGAACATTGTCTGATTACCAGTGAATATTGGGAACTGTTAACAGACGCGAGAGGTATCACCAATAATGACAATGGCCCTCAAGGTACTATAGGTACAATCTACGGCGTGTGAATTAGTGATCTGAAGTTGAACACCCATAGAATCATTTGATCAGAGGTCAATGATGAAAACCTCACGTCGAACACAAAGAACCTACCATTGAGGCATGTAGGGTCTAAGGCACCGGCAGGGAGTCTCTAGATCAGCTTCCTGGATAATGAGTTGAAGTCGACAGGAAGTGACCTTGATCGAAGGTGGGCCATAGTGTTTCCCACATCATCGACATGAGACAGAGAGATAATGTTGTGAATTAAGATTGTATGAACTATCAAACGGAGGTTGTTTCTTTTCAGAGGTCAACTTCTCTTGAACATATTGGTGGCACGACAGTGGAATTAGCAGTATTTGACATCGATGGATCAGAGGTAATGATGACAAGGTAATGAGCAGATGAGAGGTCAAATAGCATTACCCAAACCCACGGAGGCAAGTGAAAAATGAGATGAGATATCCCCACCCCGACACGAAAGCAGAGAAGTGCCATGTTCAAGAGCGACATACTACCGACACGAAAATAATTATGGTTCCCAAAATTTTCTTTTCCCCCACCATTTCTGGTGAGTACCCCAATTATTTTTAACAAGCTTGATGGGGATAGCATATGCTTGTGGTGCGTCATTTCGACGAAATCCGATGTCATCAGGTTTTAACGAGTCTCACAAAGGAAGAACTCGGCGTCTTTTCATGTTTACAGAGTTTGAAAACAGAGTAGAAAAGGAAGCTCTAGGGGTGTCCTTTTTCGTAAAGTTGTGTCTCTCGGGCCCTAAAAAGTATAAAATAATTCTCAAAAGAACCGCCCGACCATTACGATCAAGGAGTACTTTTCATAAATAGTGATTTCGACTTGAAAAAGTAAAAAAGCAATCAAAACCACGTCGTTTCGTAACCATTAACGAGTTTGAAAGGACAAAAACCCAGTAATCTTTTTATGTTTTAACGGTCGACAAAAGAACTTAAAACGACCACCCCTTAGTAACGTTTAACGAGCCAAGAGGAATAACTCGGCAATCGTTTCCTCTTTAAACGGTCAAAAAAGAGCTGAAAGAAGATCTCCATTTTTATTCTCTTTAACGAGTCAAAAGGGGAAAAATACTAGGCAATCTTTTCATATTTTACAAGTCAGAAAAGAGCTTAAAGGGGACTCGTCCTGGAGGAACGAGTGGTATAAAGGGTAGCAACTGGTTCTAGCAATGGTGGAACTGCTCAAAACATGTAATGGTCAAGAGGCTGGCTAACAAAACCACTCATCGTTGCGGTTCCTCAGGAAAGGATAAAAAACCAAGTGATAGCATATGATCGGCGAAAGAGATGGTAGCAATGGAATGAAACAACCAAGGCTCATCTAGTAGAATTCAGCGGATAAAAATGGCAATCACGAGATGTAAATCGGGTATGGGTTGATTTTTACACAAGCTTGAACCATGGAGAACTTTGCTTGGATTTGGTTTCATGCTTACACAAGCTTGAAACGAAAAACTATGCTTGTTATAAGTTCGCATGCCCCCGGCATAATGACGCAAAATGAGGTACATGCCCCCCAAGCTTCATTGCATTCATCAAAGTGGATGGAATGAAGGTTCACTTTCGAGATCTTGGAAAGACTCGACTTGTATTTTACGAGATCTTAATCAAAAGGCTCGATTTGGAAAGGGGTTTGTTTCATTTTTTAATGAGGTTGACACAGTAAAAGAACTATCCTCATAACCCTTGTTTCATTTTTTAACGAGCTTGACACAAGATCAGGAACTATGCTCGGACCAGACCTAATTTCATTTTTTAGGGAGCTTGACATAGGAAAGTGAACTATGCTCCGACCAGTCCTAATTTCATTTTTTAAGGAGCTTGACATAGGAAACGAACTATGCTCCGACCAAACCTAATTTCATTTTTTAGGGAGCTTGACATAGGAAGTGAACTATGCTCCGCCCGAACCTAGTTTCATCTTTTAACGAGCTTGACACAAGAAAGGAACTATGCTCGGACCAGACCATATTTCATTTTTTAGGGAGCTTGACATAGGAAAGTGAACTATGCTCCGACCAAACCTAATTTCATTTTTTAGGGAGCTTGACATAGGAAGTGAACTATGCTCCGCCCGAACCTAGTTTCATTTTTTAATGAGCTTGACACAAGACAAGGAACTATGCTTGGCACCTTTGTTTCATTTTTTAAAGAGCTTGACACAGGAAAGGAACTATGCTCGGACCAGACCTAATTTCATTTTTTAAGGAGCTTGACACAGGAAAGCGAACTATGCTTCGACCAGTCCTAGTTTCATTTTTTAAGGAGCTTGACATAGGAAAGCGAACCATGCTCCGAACTCCTTGTTTAATTTTTTAGGGAGTTTGACATAGGAAAGTGAACTATGCTCCGACCAATCCTAATTTCATTTTTTAAGGAGCTTGACATAGGAAACGAACTATGCTCCACCCGAACTTCATCATAATGAACAGG